>JAADVP010000261.1:0-28072 GCA_023335675.1 Globisporangium solare | reverse complement strand
TGGGCGCGTCGTCGAACGCGTGGTTGTCTTGGACGTTGATTGCCACGCCGCCCGCCATGCTGTCGTCGTCTGCTTGGGAAGAGAGGACTGGAGGCGCTTCTGGGTCACTTGCTCACGATGGAGAAGATTGGAGAATGAACAGACAGTGCGGACGAGTTGCTCGCGGTGCCGCAACGGGTCCCACTGTTTTGGAATTGGTGCTGGCTAATAACAAGCACGTGAAGCGTTGCGCACAGCCACTCGTCGTGCTGGTAATCACCTCTCAGACCTGATGCTGCAGAAGCTCAATGGGAGTGGATGCGTGAAAGTGTCAAACGTGCGGCGGCATCACGTAACTTAGTGCGGTGCCGCGGATCCTGCAAAACTTTATTGTGAAATGTCACCTCCGACGGCCCGGCTCTACGCTTCAGTTTGACGCTGCGACCCGAGTCGCTGATGTGGGTCTGTTTGTCCCGCACGTGCGTTCCAAGTGCGAAACCAACTCGAGGGATGGACGACGATCGTTCGCTGCTGCTGCCGTTCGTGGCGCGTGCAGGCGCACTTGGTTGCGTGCTGTTTGCATGCATTATCGTGTGATGGCGTGCTGTGATTAATACGCGTTCTCTCTTTCTCTCCCTCTCTCCTCCAGCTGTGTGTGTGCACCCCCTACGAAAGAGGGCTGCACTGGCGCAGTTGCAGTGGGGCCGCACTGGATCCTTTGTCGGTTCAGCAAGCGGCCGCAGAAATCAAGTGGGCGAGGCCGCGTGAAATCAAGGGCGTTCTTTTTTTTCGACGTGCAGAACCTGAACCGTGAGTGTTCTTCAACCGCCAGACGCGCGACTTGCCGCGCATCTTCAACCGGCAAAAGATGATGCACCCCACAGCAAAAGCAAGCGACTCGCCAACGATCAATGCGATACAGAGAGAGAAAGAGATGCGCGATTTGCACGGCACCCTGTGCACTGTGCGACTGCAAGACTCGGCTCGTCATGGGCCTCGTGACAGCTATTAGAGCGTTTCTCTGACGACACAGCATCGAACGCTGAGCTTTGAGTTTCGGACCCTCACGGCATCCCACTCGTGGTAAAATAAATCAACTGGGCGCGGTTCCACGACGGCGCCACTTCAGCGACTTTGTCAGAGAGAGAGAGAGCTGCTCACGCTTTGCCGGTGAGAAGCGAGCGCATGTCCCTCGGCTGAAGCTGTCCGTTGGTGTCGACAGATCTATTGCATCACCTGGAGCACGATCTGGGGATGCCGTTGCCCCAGTCATGCAACATTACTATATCATCAAATAACAGAGGTAGTGGCAGTTTGAGATGGTCATCTGATGCGCTTCAACAGACTTGAACCTTGCCTATCGCCCTATTCCAATCGTACGCGGTCGTGCACTTTGTAGTCATGTGTGTATCGCCATCTACGCATACGGCGCTTCGAGAAGCAAGCGCGTTGGATGCGATCCAGTAGCGCCAACCGCAGCGTGCGGCAGTCGCAGCGCAAGCCTTGAGGGACTGAGATGGTCACAACATGAACCAAATGCGTTCAGTCGATGCGGCTGTGTTTGTGGAGCGCATCCAGCAGTAGCACTACGACGATGCTGTTGTTGACGGCTTTCTGGTGCGCGCTCGAGCTGAAAGTGAGTCAGGGTTCACGAGCTTCGCGTCTCGCGTGACATTCTCCTCCGCGCATTCCTTCGCCTTTGAGCGACAAACTTGACAGCATATACTGCTGCTGCTGTTGATTATTAGAAGCTTATCACGCATGGGGAGGTCTTCCTCCCTCATTAGCCTAAAGATGTGGATATGTACACGTGGCCGTTGTTTGGTAGCACGTCGCAGACCAGGTCCGCTAGCTTGAGCTCGTGGTTGCCGTCTCTGGCGATCTTGGTCGGAACACCAAGCTGCATCCAGCCGTGTGTATACATCGCATGCTCTCTCTCGCCGCTCGTGTCGTCCGTCTCGTCCTCACCAAACCGCGCGATGGCAACGTGACCGAGCCACACGACCTGCTGCGTGCCAAAGCCGCAGCGCGCCGGGACGATCCTGTTATTGACGTGTGCCAACACGGTGATCGTGTCGTCGGCTCCTTCATTTCACTCACCCTGAAACAGCGCAGCTCCTTCGTCGTCTGCGTCCGCCTCGTCAGCGTCGTGGGCGCGACGAGCAGGTGACGGAGGCTTCGGCGACGCCTTGGGGGGGAGAGCCGCTGCGATGGGCCTCGCGAGGCTGCGGCGCAGAAGACGAGGACGCGTCGGCAATGCGCATGATACCTGCGATGGGTTGCGTGTATCACAATCACGAAAAGCCGCCTTTAGCAACTCGAGAAGAGTGCTGGTTGCTATTGCGACCTCGCGTTTTTAACCAAAAATATAATCTTTGAAACAAGTTTAGGGTGGACTACACCATTTGGGACACGAGTGCTATATCGGTTGAATTGTTCACACTACCGGTAGACACCGGTTGGACTCGGTAGTAGCTGAGTGCATCCATCTCATGGCAAGCTGAAGTCACACCCCAATGAGACGACAAAACAAGACACCTCTCTCTCTCTCTCTCTCTCTCTCTTTACTCCACTCTCGTATTGTTGTTGTCAGTGGCGGTAACACGCTACACGCAGACCGAGAAAGAGCGATCGTTTGAGAGAGAGAAAGAGAGAGAGAGCATGGTGGACACACCACCAAGCGCCGTTTTGCTGTCCGTAGACCGCCGCCAGAAGCCCATCGAGACGTGTCGGTTGGTGCCTGCGGTTGCTTGAAGAGAAACAACAAAGTGACATGGTACGCGTGTGCCCAACGTCAGCCGGGTACTGACACAGGAAACGCGCAAAGCATCAGTTGTGTGAGATTCTCTGTGTTGCTTCATATGTGTTTTCGTAGTGTGTGTTGGCGAGCGCAGCAATCGATCGATGCCTCCACCGTTGGACTGTCCATCAGAGAAGAGCACTGATATAAGATATGGTCCACCAGAGTATTCGGGCGAACATGGCGATGAAACTACAACACGGCACTATTTCCACCCTGTTTGCACAAAAGGCGGTGCAAATGGATCAGTCGACCGCTACGACAGGCAAAGTAAAACGCACCTTCTTTTCAAAGACCCGCATTATTATTCAACGGACTCGGTAGGGCCTGTCTGATGCACTTGCGAGGGTAAGGCTGTCGAAAATATCCAATCCGAGAGCAAGCTTTCTTTGGGCTGTAGAAAGGGGTAGGGGTTTCCAATCCTGTCGATCAAGTCAGTGGACACGTTCCCCATAAACTCGCCTACAAATCCTTTCTCAGCCCGCAATATTTTGTTCCTCCCTTTCCAGACAGCACTGTACACTCTAATATCAGGCGTTGCGCGATGAGGGGAGGGGGGGGGGTAGAGGACGCCACAATGGCGCTGTGCAACGGGGGAAAGGGAAACACACAAAAAGAGAGAACAGTCACTACCCGTTCATTCCCCTCTTCCGTCTCCATCCTCACCCTCGTATGCTTGCTGCTCGTATTCACTCTCCGTGGTAAAACATTCTTTAAAACAAATACAGTGGGCACTAGCAGCGCGCGCAGTGGGAAGAGGTCGGGAGATACAGTCAGCTGCTGTCGTGCTCTTGTTGCCCGCGTCCAAGGGCGCTGCAGTCGCCATTAGCTCTTCGGCCCCGCACTCTCGTGACGGGCGCAGGCAGGCAGCAGGAAAGCGGCAAAGCAGCAGCGCGTGCGCGTGTTCCCTCTCCCCCAGCGCGCGCCACCATGAAGAACACCGTCATCAGTACGCTCTGCATCTGTCGTGCTTGTGGTTGGTTGCCGTGACTGATGATGGCGCTCGCATTGCAGCGGTGATGTTCTCGCTGGCGTCGACGGGGTGCGCGTTCTACGCGATGGCATACCCGGCATGGTTCTACCAGCACTACCGGCGCGACGGCAACGACGTGTTCCAGGGCTACGGTATCTTCGCGTTCTACTCGACGGCGTCGCTCGAGAGCCCGTTCTACGCGTCCGAGACCGTGCTCCAGTACAGCGATTTCTGGTGCGCGCTGTCTCCGCTAGGATCGTTTTGATTCGGGGCGTGCGTGAGGTGAGGGTAGTTGAACATACTGACGTCGTGTCTAAATGCTGTTGAATGCTTTCGGTAGTGACTCGACGACGACGCCGAATTATATGCTCGGAGATGGAGACCAGTTTCACAAGGTTCTGTGCGGCAAAGGCATGAACTCGGTGCGCGCGACGACGGTGACGGGCGTCGCGCTGTCGGTTGTGGGGCTTGTGGGCTCGATTATCGCGGTGTTCAATCCCTCCGCGGGATATTCGGAGCGCGTCGTCTCGTTCTGTACGCTCGTGAGCTGTACGTGGTGGCTCGTTATTCTACTCTTCGTCTCTCTCCTCATGCTGCTCTCTAATGGCCTTTCTCGGATTCTTTTTTTAAACCAACATTTGTAGCACTGTTGCTGGCGATATCGCTCGTGATCTGGGGCTGGACGATCCAGCAGCGGCTCTACCAAGTGGACTCGATCAACTCGGCGTTCACAAGCTGCAAGGCGGATCGCACGGACTGGCACTGCTGGTTCTACGGCTACAGCTTCTGGGTGTGTCTCGCGTCCGTGATCGTGCTCTCGATCACCGGGTACTTGAGCTCGGCTGGTCGCGCGGAAAAGATTCGATATTTCCGCAAGGAATACGAGCGCGATCTCGCCGTCGCCGTACAGCAGTCGATGGAACACACGACGCCAGCCCAGGCCCAGCCAATGGCAGGTGCGACCTTCGCGCGCAGCAACACTGCGCAGAACTTTACGCAGAACCAGCAACCGTACAGCCAGCCTCCACCAGCGCAATACGGTCAGCCTCAGCCATACGGCCAACCGCAGCAGTTCGAGCAGCCGTATGGCCAGCAGCAGCCGCAGCAATTCGGCGCGTACAGCCAGCAAGGAGGATATCCCGCGCAAGCAGCAGCTCCAGCGCCTTACGAACCGGACGCGGCGTACCCATCGTTCCGCGAGGAGAAGAACCACACGTTGCTGGGCAAACAGCCGAGCGGTGGTGTCGTGTGACATAGTTTAAACAAGGTATCACAAAGTGAATTCGTCCATTACTTACCACATTTACCAACATCGCTTCAACGTATGTGCATGCTTCTTGAGTCTCTTAGCCTTGTACTCGGCCTCCCACCACTTTGCACACACAAAAAAACACGGATTTGATCTCGCTCACCTAAAGTATCTTTCTGTGAAAAATGGTGCTGCCCGAGTGCACATGCGAGCGTGAACAGCATCCACGCCGCGAGCCACTGACGTGTCTAAGGATCAGTGCGTACAGACTCGAGTTGCCCAATTCCGTTAGGGACAATGCCAATCCACTTGGCGTCTCGCGTACAGTTCCGTCATGGTGAACACGTCTTCGAGCGCGTCGCTCGACGTGCCATCGAACAAGTGGGTCATTTCCCCCATCTCCGCGACCATACCAAAGCACAGTCACATGAACACGACGATCTCAACGGTGGTATTCAGATAGAATCCGAGCAGCTCGAGCCACGTGACGCTGTGAACGCGGGCTTGCCGTCCACCAGCAGCGCGTGGCTGCACATCTCGGCGGACATGTCGTTGCTGCCGCCATGGATGCGCACACCCACCTTTCGTCGCGGTGCACCCACGCGATATCGCAGTCCAGCGTCGACACTTCCTTGCACGGACTTTCGATGATCATCGTCACGTCCGTGCCAATGCGCAGACTCCGGAGCGATAGCCGCACGCGGTCGCGATTCACGTGTTCCTCCTTGCGGCCATCGTTGTACTCGATGGAGTGCGCGTTTTCTTGCTCGTTGCATGCCAAAATCGCGCCCAGAAACACATGCCCACGCCAGCCAGCTCCAGCGTCGGTAGCAGATCCTTTAGCGGGTTCTGGAATGAAGGAGACCGCAAAAAGCATGTATGGATGTCTCTAATGGGCACTTGCGCCTGCTCTGTCGTGCCCTCCGCCGAGTCGTAATCGACCACGCACACAGCATCCAGTTTCTCGACGCGCATGACGACACCGTACGACCACGACCAAGAACGGCCATTTGCGGCGGCGAACTCCCACGGCCATGCCTTCCTGAGGGGCTCCTTCCGTGAACAGCGACCCGAACATGAGCGACGGCAGCAAGTAATCCAGCCACGGCACGGCTCGCAGCGTGCACCCGAGAGTCGTCTTAGCCACAGTGTCGTCGAGGATGTCTTCGATGTCGTACGCGGGGCCAGTGCTGCCGAATGACGACTCTTTCCAGATCTTGACGACCACGGCTTTCCTCTCGACACCATCTTTCGTGCAGTAAAACATGCCCGCGTTCAGTGGGAACACGCGCGGATCCTGCTAGATAATCCATGTCGGCCGTCACAACAGATTCGCAAACACGGGAACGGGACGAACCGAGTCGATGGGGACGCGCTTGGAGACCGTCTCCGGGTCGCTCGCATGCTCCGGATCGCACTCGTCGCCGTCTTTGCGAAGCGGCTTGATGCAGCCCCGACACACGACGCCATTCGGTCCGGGGAACTGCACCATCTAGTTGATCCGCAGCGACAACGGGTCGCTGTCCGTGTCCTCGTCCTTCTCCTCCTCCTCTTCATCGTCGTCGTCACCCTGCAGCTTCTTCTTCCTTGATCCACTTCTCTGGTTCCGGATCGCCGTCATGCCAACATCGTCATTTCGGCTGTTTTCGTTATCCCAAGTCTCCTTTTCCGCCTGCACTCGCTTTGCTTTTCTTCCTCTTGGGTCCGCGGATCTGCTTGCGTTTGACACGATTCACGACGCCTTCGTCCCCACCACTTTCCTCGCCATAGATAATGTCAAACGTGCCATCTTTCCGCACGCGACGGATGCGACCATGCAGCCAGACGGCTTTCTTGTTCCAGAACTCGATCATCGTCTTCGGCATCTTGTTGCTTTCGGGTCTTGAAAGCTGCTTTCCTCTTCACAGCGACTTTCTTCACGACTTCGTCGCTTGCAGCGTCCACAATATCGACTTCACCGCGACTTCACCACGCCACTTCACCACGAAGGAATCTCCTCCTTGCTGTAAGAAGTCGGCAGCGGCCGTTGGTGCAAGACTGTGTCGCCTTCTTTGAGTGAACGAGCCAAGCAATCTTTTCCGTTTCGCTGGTCTCCGCGTACTGGACCGTCACGTCGCCACTGCGATAGATTCACACGATCGCCGCTGCGAGCAGTTGCTTCTAGTTGTCGGCGCTGCGAACCTGGACAAGCGTGCCTCCCGCGAAGGCTTTTCGCTCGCTGCCATCCCTACTAGCATCATGACTCGCACCACTGTCGTCTTTGAGTGTCACGCCTTTTCCGTCTTCTTCTTGGCTCCCCTGAGCTCGTAACTTCACGATCGCGTCAGCTTCGCATGGACCACAAGTGCCACCCAAACGAGTATCCGCACCCAGCAGCTTCGGTTTCTGTGACCCCACGTCGAATCTCTGTCAGCGTCCACTGTCTCCCACGGACAGAGTCGTCAGGACGAAGAAAGCCATCCATCGACGGCGGCACTAGCGGAAGCCGAGGGGCTACAGTCATGATGATGGCGATGATTTTGGAATGCAACGCGCACGACTGCGAGGGCATCCACGTCGTCCACGCGTGCGTGGATCAAGGACGAGGTCAACAAGGTGCTGTGACGCGCTCGTTCTCTTTTTCTTGGCGTTCGCATTTGCTCATCTTCTTGCCGTCTTCCTTGTTTTTGTTTTGTTCCGCTGGAAAAAAAACAATAGCCAGATAATGTTGTCCTTTTCAAATGTATACCTCGAAGCGCCACAATGCTTTGCTGTGTCCTCATAAAGAGGACAATCGAACACGCGAGCTCCCCAATCAGTGGCTTCCCCTTGTTTCTCATACACTCAGCGAAGCGCGCCAGGATCCTGTCATCTTTATCACTGTTTGACGTACCAGACTATGATATGAAAGCGCACACATGCTGGTCGGTCACAGTGCCTCGTCGTCGGATTCGTCGTAATTGTCGTCTTCCTCGACGTTCGGCAGCCACGATGACGACGCCGACCGCGGCACAAAGGCGACGGCCGCAGCCCCATCCACGCTCTTCTCGCGGGGCTCTAATTCGTCTTCCAGAGCTTTCAACAGCAGCTCTTCGACGTCTAGCAGCACAGCGTCCCCGTCGTTCTTTCGCTGCGGCGCTGCGTTGCGAGCAGGAGATGCGGGTCCAGGTTCCACGCGCTTCGCAGGGCACGCGCCGTCCGCAGCGCGTTCGCGGTCGCTTGGGGCGTCGTCACGCAGCGCAGATCCATCGCGAGCGCGCTTCGACGCCAATGGACTGGCCGCTTCCATGTCGATCGGCACTACACTGCACTGTGGCGCAAAAATGGAACATGCTGAGTGTAGTCTTTTCATGAGTAGGAAAAACGCACCTAATCGTATTTCGATACAGAATATCCTGCTAATTTCAATGAATTCGGTCATGCGCATACTGCGTCGGCGAACGATTCGGTAGACGATCGTGTCGATCAGTACTCTATAACTGAATACGCTGCTTGCAACTGCCCCACCTGATCTTCGCAAGCAGCAATTCAATACTGTGTATTTAAATAAGTCGGCCTAGTTGCATGCTCCACAGCGAGCCGCAAGAGCGTTCTTTGGCAACAAATGCGCACTTCCAAAATGCATACTCGCCATTCTCGCTCGCTGGCTCGGGGTTTTAGCTGGCGCGCGAGGTTTTTCGACCCAGGATGTTTGGTTGCGCGCGCACTGGGTGGTGTGCCCAGCAGAGAGAAAACGAACGCCTGCCTCGCGAGCGAACGAGTCCTGCGCGCTCGATCTTCTCTGCGACCAAGAGAGAGGGAGAGAGAGCAAGCGCTCAAGCGACGCACGCGCCCCCTGTCTCCAGCCATGTCGTTCTCATTCGGTGGCGGCACGAACTCGGGCTTCGGCGCGTTCGGCGCGAGCAACCCTTCGAGCGGCTTTGGCGCCGCGGCGCAGCCCGCAGCAGCGTCTCCTTTCGGCGGAGGCGCAACGTCGACGTTTGGTGCGGCACCCTCTGCGTTCGGTGCGAACCCCGGAGCGACCAGCGCGTTCGGCGCCCCGAAACCAGCAGCGACCGGATTTGGCGGCTTCGGCGCCGCCCCCACAAGTACATTTGGTGCCCAACCAGCCGCGACGGGGTTTGGGTCGTTCGGCGCTGGAGCCACGACAGGAGCAAGCGGATTTGGCGCTGCGGCGACGCCTTCCACGGGGTTCGGCGCAGCGACGACCACATCAAGTGGGTTCGGAACTGGAACCTCTGGATTTGGCGGGTTTGGCGCGCCAGCGGCCGGCACTGGATCAGCATTTGGAAGCACGGCGGCGGCATCCCCTTTTAGGGCGAAGCCGTCCGCGAGCGCGAGTCCATTTGGCTCGACGAGCGTGTTTGGCGGCGGCGCAGCTCAACCAGCGACGTCGGCTTTCGGAGGTGGCACCACGAGTGGCTTTGGAAGCGGCACATCGGCTTTTGGTTCGACGACGCCATCTCCATCCACGGGTAGTGTCTTTGGCGGCGGTGCTTCGTTCGTGTCGGCGGCAAAGAGTCCGTTTGGTAGTACGACGACAACGAGCACGTTTGGCGCCCCAGCATCGACTGGCTTTGGGAGCAGCGCTTTTGGAGCTGCGCCGAGCGCCATGGGAGGCGCTCCACAAGTGGGAACGGGCAACCCTCCGTACCAGCCAACACACGAAGCAGAGCCAACGGGCACAGGGACTGGAAACTACATTACCATTTCGAAGATGCCTGCGTATTCCCACAAGTCCGTAGAAGAGCTTCGGTATGAAGATTATTTGAAGCGCACCGATCCTGCCGCTGCCGCTGCTGCTGCAGCTTTGAACGCTCCAGCCGCAGCATCGAATGTAACCGGAGCTGGCGCATTCGGGTCAGCGCCAAGCGCCTTTGGTGCGGCTGCTTCGCAACCTGCTACCTCGTCGGCTTTTGGTTCAACCGGCGGATTTGGAAGTACGACGTCGGCATTTGGTTCGAGTTCTACGACCAGTGCGTTTGGTGCGCCCTCAACGGGCGGATTTGGCGCTACGACTCCTGGGACCACTAGCGCGTTTGGCGGAGGGTTTGGCGCCCAGCCAGCGGCTGGTGGTAGTCTGTTTGGAGGAGCTGCTCGACCTGCATCAGGATTTGGTACCCCAGCAGTTAGTCAACCTATGAGCGGTGGGTTTGGCGCACCAGCTACGTCTGCGTTCGGTGCAACCACTGGTGCTGCGACTGGAGGATTCGGATCAGCAGGTGGATTTGGAAGCTCGTTCGGCGCAACTCCGACTTCACAACCGCAAAGTGGATTTGGATTTGGTGCGACAGCTGCTCCTGCAACTGGAGGAGGGTTTGGCACTTCGTCGGCCTTTGGAAAACCTGCGACGTCAAGCGGATTCGGCGGATTCGGCGGATTCGGCAGCGTTCCGACTGCGGCACCTGCGACGAGCAGTTTCTCATCGTTCGGTTCCCAACCCGCCACGAGTACTTCTTTGTTCGGTAGTAGCCCTGTTGGTGCCACTGGTTCCTCGTCGTTCTCGTTTGGCGCGACCGCACCAAAACCTGCGACGTCGACCGGATTCAGTTTTGGCGGAAGCGGCTCGACTGGAGGTTTCGGTACTTCCACTGGCAGTGCTTTTGGATCGACTGGAACAAGCGCGTTTGGTACTGCCACTTCTCAGCCTCTTGGATCAACGTCGCTGTTTGGCTCTACCCCTGCTGGAACCTCGACTGGCGGGTTTAGCTTTGGGGGTACCTCTGCTCCAGCAGCAGGTGGCTTAAGTTTGTTTGGAGCGAAGCCTGCTGGTACTAGTTTGTTTGGATCTACAACAACAGCTCCTACTGGAAGCCTTTTCGGATCTACGTCTACAGGGTCGTCTTCTTTGTTTGGAGCGCCTGCAGGCACTGCCACCACTGGAAGTGCTGGATTTGGCCTCGGCGGAAGTAGCTTTGGGAGTACCGGCGGTGGATTCGGAGGATTTGGGTCTATTGGCACGGCCACAGCTACTCCTCAGCTTGGCTTTGGCTCTTCAAGGGGAAGCTTGTTTGGATCAGCCCAACCTCAGGCCCAGGCCGCACCAGCTCAACCGCAAAACTTGGTCGCTGCTCCTGATGTGAACCCGTACGGTGCAGGCTCGTTTGGGGCTGGGCTAGTTGAGCAAAATGTGAATGCTGCTCTGGGTCTTCAAACCATCAAGACTGGATCAAGTGCATCTCGACTGAGCTCATTCACTGACGACATCGGTCTCCTGAGAGGCCCGATGGAGTCTTCATTATCCACTCGCCGACAACTGGTTACTGGTCGTTCGTCTGTCCCAGTCTCATTCATCCGAAGCACGTTTAAGGGCTCCAAGAACCGTTTTTCGTCGTTTTCGACTGGACCATTGACCTCTGGAAGTGGAAGCATTCTTCGTTCGGGCTCAGACTCTGGCACGAGCCAAGATGACGAATTCAAGTTTTCTTCATCGTTGTTCCGCAATTCGGTTGCGAAGAAGCTGGTCATTGATAAAGCGGAGCAAAGCCGCACCGACCCCTCGACTCGTGGACCTGGCTCAAGGGCTTCTGTTATTCCTTATGTAGAAGACGACGACAGATCGGATGCGAACGATGTTTCCAGCAACGCTACTAGAAACCGTGTGCTGAAGGCTGATTACGACGGAAATTACCCTGTGCTCTTCCGGAACCTCACCAACCGAAAGTCTTTTACGCTGCGACTTCACGGGCACAGTACAATCAAGAATGCTCGAAACGAAGTGAAGCAAGTGTTGCGCTCGACAACGTCTAGAAGTGCAATCAGTGATATCGAATTGGTGTGGAAGGGTCGTATTGTCCAAGATTCGCTCGCTGTCGAAGATTTGCGACTGAAAGAAGGCGACGTTGTAGATGTTGTGGTGATCGAGGATCACGAACAGGAGGAGAAGAAGAAGTCAGACGAGGATGCATCGTACTCCTCGATTTTGAAGAAGAAGCAAGACTCGAAGACAAGCGAGGAAACGTCCAAGACCGGAAAGCGTTTTATGTCGTATGATGACTTTTTGGCTGCGGCTATTCGTGATGAAGAAGATGGAGCTGCATCTCAAGGCGCATCCCCACGAAACCGAGCCCCGTCGTCATCGTCCTGCCCAGTTCTGAAAAACGAGAATTACTACACTGTTCCCTCGTATGACAACCTGCAAAGGCTGTCCGACAGCGAGTTGTCCCAGGTGGAAGGTTTCACCGTGGGATGCAAAGGCTTGGGATCTGTGCAGTGGATTGGAAAGACTGACGTCCGCCACCTTAACCTTGATGAGCTTGTGTTTTTCGAGAAAAAAGAAGTCATTGTGTACAAGGACGATGACCACAAACACGAGCTTGGCACAGGACTCAACAAACCTGCTATTGTCGAGCTGCTTGGTATTTTCCCTCCTCGTAAGTCGACCAGCGTCGACGCGTACAAGGAGAAGGTAAAGCAACGAACAAGCGACATTAGTGCCACGTTCTTGGACTATTCTGCTGCGAATGGAATTTGGAGATTTCGTGTTGAGCATTTCAGTCGGTACGGTTTCGATGACGACGACGAAGACGACGACGAACACGCGGATGGCGATGTTGGCATGGACAATGAAAACGGAGCTGGATCGGCTGGCACCAAGGGTGAAGTGAAAATGGCAACCGCTGGTCGTCCATTTGCCACTCTTCCGAGTGATGCTGTTTTTTCCTCCGAGCGCGCTGGTATCTTGCGAAAGTCTGCTATGTATGGTGTTAACGTGGGTGTCAGTAACCAGAAAGCCGTGGCGTCTTTTTGGAACCCAACTGCTGCCATGTCTGGTGCTTTGGACGAGAGATACTCTACTCGAACGGACTCGAGCAGTATTGTTGAGCAAACTGGAGAGAGTTCATTTGACCTTGGCTTCGATGAGCCACAAGCATTGGCTGCACCGTTGAAGACGAGTAAAGTATTTCCAGTCGACTCTGCTCTCTCTCTCAAGCCATTAGGTGTTGACAATGATACGATGAATGCATTGAAGGGAAACAAGTCGACAACATACCAGATGATGCTGCAAGTATCTGGTCCGAAATCTACTGTCGTGCGAAACCACGTGGATGCTGGGATGTTCATGGCTCGCTCGTTTCGTTGCTCATGGGGCCCAAATGGAGAGTTGGTGAATATCGGAAAACTCCTGTCTGCCAGAAACGAACGATTCGAAGAACGTGCGACCCATCGTGTCTGCATTGAGTTTCCATTGAAGGTGTCAGATGAGAAGAAGTCTTTGGTGAAGCAGGGCCTGGAACTGCACTACGAATGCTCTAACAGGTGGAGAGTACCAGGTGAAAGCAAAGAGGTGGATTTTCTCGAAGGGGAGGGCACTGCTGCTCCGTCAGTGTGCCCTCCCGAGTACTCACTCCCATCAGACGATAATCTTGTCCGCTGTCTTCACAAATATGTTGACTTCACCGACGCTATGGCCAACAAAAACCCAAGATCGTCTTTTTATCGAAATGGCGCACTGCTTTGGCGATTGATTCAAGCGCTATGGGGCCAAGAACATGGAGCTGCTGGTGACGTTTCGCGTTTTTACCCTCTTGCTGCCCGCGATGACATCAACGAAAGTGAAAACTTGGAGACATTCCAGACCGTTGATTTGCGACGTGAAGCAGTATCGAAGTGGTTTGAAGAAACTCTTCTCTCTATTTACGCATCTGGCGAAGCCACGGGTGGGGCTGAATCTCCCAGCCACGGTGGTGTTCTTCGTTTGATCTGTCAGCATCGTATCGCCGAGGCTGCTGAAATGGCAATGGAATGCGGCGATTTTCGACTTGCAACACTCATTTCTCAAGCATGGACGTATGAAGGTTCCGACTTTCGCAGTCTTTTGCTAAACCAGCTCTCTCGGTGGAACGAAGATGGCACTATCGAGTACATGGAGCCCGAACTTGTTCTCGTCTACAGCCTGCTTGCCGGCAGTGTCGAAGTGTTTACTGCGAAAGAGGGAAAACACATGCCATGGGTGGTGTGCCTGGGGCTGTTCTTCTGGTTTAACCGTGGTCCAGCTACGTCGTTGAAGTCAGCTGTCAGCGCTTACATGGATGCAGTGACAAAGAGTATGGCGAGTGCCCCAGTGTCGCGGTTTGCAGACAAAAAGGATGATTTGCTGATGGAGGTGATGAAGCTGTACATTGGTGACGCTGTGTCGCTTTGCAACGTGTTGTCCCCAAGTGGCTTCATGAGTGGGCGTTTGCACCATTTGGACTATGAGCTCAGTTGGCATCTTCACAGCGTCCTGCGTGCAATCGGGTATAAAATCGATCGCAAGTGGGAGTCGCACATTCACCAAAACTTCATTCGTCAGCTGGAAAGTATGGGCATGTGGGAGGAAGCGGCGTATGTTGCCCTTAATATTTCGAGTCCGTCGGAGCGCGTAGACACATGCCGTGGCATTCTCTTTCGAAACGCGGACATGCTTTTGGGAGATACAGCGAAGCGAGGAAGTCTTTGCGCCCGCTTGAATATTCCACTAGAGTGGGTTAGTGAAGCTCTAGCGATTCAAGCAGTGTCGAAGAACGAGTACCACGAGCAGATTGCTCACTGGATGGCGGCTCATCGTTACGAAGAAGCGCATCTCTGTCTGGTCACTCACGTTGCCCCATCGTGCTTGTTCACTGGTGAAAAGGACATGCTGTTCCAGTTGTTGTCGGAGCTTGAAGGCGGTGCCATGGCAGTCTCGCAGTGGCAAAGCTGCGTGTCTGGGTATGCTGTTGGTGGCGGCTTACTCCTCGAGTACCTGCGATTAGAGAAGCAGGACGGCTTGGAAGTTGGAAGCGAGGAAGAATATTTGCAGCGTGTACTCGCTCTCTCGCAGCAGTTATCCAGCATTCGCGACTCGTCTGCTGGCAATGAAAAGTCCGACATGGTCGTGAAAAAGGAGAAGCTGCTTGCGCGAACGTCACTGGCATCGATGATCGTCTCGCTGGCGACGCAGGCCGTGCAGCTTCAAAAGATTCTGTCGTACACGCAAGAGCAGCAAGGTTTCAGCTCCCCGTCGAATGAAACGCCCCTGGAATTGCGACCAGAATTTTTGGGCAACCTTTCAAGTTTGATCACAGGACGCGAGACCAAGTTTGTCGAATCGTATCGCACGAACCAGTTGCTCAACCTGTGCTCGACCTTCCTCGATTGGCGATCGTATTGATGAAGTAGCTCCACTCCAGCTTGCTTTCGTGGTGTTTTGGCATCGAGCAGTAGGACTGAGGACGAGGAAAGTACCATTGCATTTCTTTTCCTATTTGGCTTTAAGGCTTCAGATTAAATACATATCCATTGATTGCATCCACAAAAGTGCTTTCATGCGCTCTCCAGTTGTCTATTTCACAGTCTATCGAAGTCAAACGAAGCATGAAGAGTTGTGTTGGCTGCCTATTGATTCGATTTGATGTTGTTGCTCCTGACTACTTACTACTACTACGCATGCAAAAACTCTGCTGATAAACTCCTAAAAATGCGCCACTTGGAACTTCCAGACCCCGCCGCTTGGAGCATAACCTAAGAAATCGCCCCCGAAGCGCTGCGTGCGGGCTTCAAGCCGCTCCGCAAAAGCGGCCACCTCCTCTTCACTCGATGCCGGCTGCAATGGATAGATGTGTGCCAGCTGCAAAACCGCGCGCTTGTTGAGGCCCATCCCAACCGCAGGCTTGCCATGGTAAGCGTCGGGGTACACGACCACCTCGTCTTCCGAGAAACGAACAATCTCATCCAAATTGAGGCCGCGCACATCTGTTACACCTGGCCACTCGATCACCCCGTACTCCGCCGATCGAATAGCGAAGCCGTGCACCTGAGCCAAGTCCTCACTCGTCATCTGCCGTAGTTGCGAGTACTCGGGGATCGTGCTCAACTGGGGATTGGACAGCGTCGGACAACGCGAGCTGACTGGGCGTCTCGTCTTGGACGCGTGAGCCGTCGCTTCGCGAGTTTCTGGAATCGGTGGCAACGAGGGAGAGTCAACTGCCCTCAGTCGCTCACCATTCGCGGCAGACGTTGAGGCGTTGCTACGCAGCACAAGCTCCTTTTTGGAGCTCAAGTCTCGAAAGAGCGAGGATTTGAAGCGGAAGTCAACTTGAGCTTTCGCTGAGCGTCGTGCACCCAGGGACGTGCTTTTGGGCGTGGCCTGACTGCAAGCAGATCCTTTAAAGTGGACGACATTTCGGATCGCAGCCACTCGCAGCGAGTTGCGGGGGTCAACTGCTCGGCGATTGAGCTTGAAGTGGGTGCAGATCGGGTGATTGGGAAGCCCAAGGTTTGGTCTAGTAGCAGAAGCCTTGCCATTTGCCTTTGGAGATGAAAAGGCATCGGCCGTGGGTGAGGGGTCGACACCCAGAGCAGCTCTCACTGCGATCTCGACGCGCCCAGCTCCATACGTGCCAGTGCCGTACGGGTCAACGTCTGGAAGTGCAATCAAGTTTCCTTGTTGAGGCGAAGGCGTCAGCTGAGTACTACTCGTGGGCGCTGAACCGGCATCGAAGTTTGCATGTGTGGGTATAGTGGCGTCGATGCGTGGCTCTAACGACATGGTGCTACGTGGGCCACACCCGTCAAAAGAAAAACCAGAAGAGGTAGTGTCTGCTGTGTTGGATCCAGCATCAATAGGTTGTGACTTCAAGAAAACGCACCCAGCATTCACCGCCTTTGGGAACGGTTGGAGGGGAGCACCAAGCTGTTGGGGAGCAGCAAAGCCATTCTCAACCTTTGGCGCGAAATTGAACTTCAACGTGGCCGCCGCCGGAGTAGAGAATTGGAATTGCGGGTGCGAGGCACCAACGTTATTTGAGAAAGAAGCGACACCGCCAGCGCCTTTGAAAGCACTACTAGTCGTGCCAGTCACATTAGCTTGTGGCTCAGAGTGTGGGTGGAATCTCCAGGTTCCGCCAGAAACTGCCACGGGGTTCGGAAATGCGTCATGTCCGTCATTTCTCCCATTGTGATGCTGTGGGTGGGAGAAGGACACTCCAGCACTTTCAGACTTGCGCACCGCGAACGCGTTGTTTGAAACCCTATCACTACCGAAAGGATTCGAAAAACTACCCGCTGGCTGCCACCTTCCGACGGAAGGGCTTGCCGAAGGAGGCTTTCCAAATGGAGACTTTTGACTGTCAACGTTCACCACGGCTGTGAACGGATTGACAACGTTCGTTTGAGGAGCGAAAGGTGAAGTTTTAGGATGAAGTCTACTCTCAGCACCACTGACTGTGGTAGGTCGGAAAGGATTTGCTGTTGGAGCTGCTGCTGCTACAACTTTTGCAAATGGGTTTAGCGCAGACACATCACGGCCCCGAAAAGCGTTTGCTTGAAACGAGTTGGTTGCTCCACATTGAGGGTTCCTATACCAGCCACCAGCGCTCTGGCCAGCGTCACCATTCGTAAAACTCTCGCTGCCAAATACACCAGGAGCAACACCAGGATAGTTGTGTGGCTCGTTGGGATATACAGCAGGCACCTGTCTAGACGCCCCGAACGGCTTGACACTAAACGGGTTGCTGCTATTTCCAGGAGCCAAAGCGGTACCTCCGACTCGACCATAGCCCGACTGCTCTCCACCCTGCAGCATATCGAATGCACCGTTTGAGCTGCTGTACGCAGACGCTGTGGGGGAAATGCTGTGCCACGCGAAAGAACCA
Organism: Globisporangium solare; assembly: GCA_023335675.1. NCBI lineage: Eukaryota > Oomycota > Peronosporomycetes > Pythiales > Pythiaceae > Globisporangium > Globisporangium solare. Next base: position 10,475 of record JAADVP010000261.1, on the reverse strand, counting down.
CCCGAGCCGAATGGGTTGCTAGCAGACGCAGAGCTCTTCGGTGCAGCAAATCGCACTCGACCGGCAGGCGTTGCGGCAGATCTCGTGCTGAGACTCATCTCGACGATTCACTCTCGAAAGGAGACAGGAGGCGAATTTCCTGACTGCGATCGAGAGAATGAACCGCGGCGGGACTTGCTCTGCTGAGGAGGAACGGGAAGCGCTTCGGCTTGAGACTTTGACTTGCGAACTTGGCTGCAAAACGCAGAGTGAGCCGTGCTGTTTGCTTACCAACTTCGCTGCAGGTTCAGAAATTCAGACAGGCAAAAACGGTTCAGACAAACAAAAAATCAACCTGTGGGTTGAAAAAACCCACTTGAAAAAATGAGCCAAACGGGCGGGCGGGTCCAAAGAAATGGGCACACATGAAAACGGGCCTGTTCACAATGGGACTGGCTCCAACCAGCATCACCTCCGAGAGCTCTCAGATTACCAGAGCCATTGCCTTGGTGCTGTGGCCTGGAAAACCCGAGTGCGGCATGGCGCCTTTCGATAAATGATGCATATTGTTTGACATGCAAGAAGAGCAAGTGCATACAACATGGTTGGGCAAATTGCACTCACAGTTCATAAATTAGAATTACAGACGTCTCATATTGATGCCGAGAGCGCTCGGATATCTGCGCGTATCGCCTTTCCGCCCCATGCACAGGGGGATTGAGAACACGCTGCCAGGAAAAAAAAAAAGCAGCAGCAGCAGCTTTCTTGTAAATAAGTGACGACTGGAGCACTTCATCGTCGTTCTCCGTCTGTCGTATATATATATATGCGCTCCGATCCTCTATGGATCAACATCGAATTCTTCTCGTGGTCAGCACTCGCAATTGGACTCGACGATCGGATCCAAGTGGCGCTTGAACATCAGACGCATAAACTCCTTGTTCATCTGCTGCCGCCGCACAAAATCGGCAAACACGTTGTACCACACGGTTGCTTCGTCTTCGGTGGATGCCGACAGGTACAGTTCGCGGCCGGAGTTCAGATACACGCAAAAGCCATGCTTCACGCCACCCCAATACAGCACGTTGGTGACTTCGTCGCGCTTGATGATCTTCGTGGCCTCGCGGTGGTCCTTCTTGTACGTGAGCACGCCGTCGCGGAACGTAAAGAAGCGGCGCTTCCAGCTTTTCACGCGCAGCCCGCGCTTCACCAGGTAGCCCTCCAGCTGATACATGCTCGTCGTCGTCTTCTTGCCTGGCGAGTGACTGCGCCACGGACCAAGTGGGCGCGCAGCGGAAAGAACCAAAGTGGCCTTCCCGGCGGATGCGCTTCTTGACCTGGCAGAAGTTCCAGCGATCTGGTCCCATCAAGAAATGGTCCCTCCCCAGGAATTACTCGCGCTCCGCCAAGTCGGGAAGCGGTCTGAAACCAAAGGGAATTGACTTATACAGTGCAATGATATCTCAAGCACACGCATTTTATTTCGAGCAGAAGAGTGCGACTGCAGAGGATATTAGATGTGGAGAGGAATGAGGCCGAGCGGATCGTCTGCTTGTAAAAGTGCCAAAAAATTCATACACGGCCAGTTGAAGTTCCACGCTCCAAATTGCGAAACTTGATCCACGAGGCCCAACAGCACCGCAAAGCAACCCGCAGTCTCTGTTATTAAAATAACAGAGATTTGCACTGTGATGCTTGGCGCAACCCGATTCCGTCTCTCCCAGTCGCAATTATCCGTACTATACATATTACGTGCCGGTTTTTTTCTTTCTACGCATTTGAAAGGATTCCAGACCTAAATCTGGTAATTTGGTACGGTTTGAGCCGCGCTAAAGTTGCGTCGTAGAGAGAGTATAGGTCTGGAGGAGAGGGGAGTCATACAGATTTTAGAGCGGTCTAAATACGTGCCTGTCGAAAATGCTTGGGAGCACTTTTCTTCTTCCAGCCGTCAATTTCACAGGTTGGCAAGCGCTATGTAAGATTCATTAGCCAGTTAGACGGCCAGCATCCATCGCGTTAATGAGCGCCGTCAACAGCAACCTAAGATGCGGTGACCGTACACCAAGCGCCGAACAATACATCATAACACATGTCAAGTGCACAGTGCTTTGTGGAGACTGCAGTGTCGTGCCAACTATCAGAAGCACTAAGCAAGCGCACACAAGATGATGCCATCGGGTGCGAATGTCCGGATACAAAGACATATGAACACTAGTGATTCCATGCTTATCCATTAAACTACGCTTTACCGTGACGTGGGCTCGAGTGCAACTCACTTTGACGCAGGCCTTCTTCCGACGCGCAGCTCCTTCGGCTGCGATTGCGAGCACCAACAACAAGAGCGTTTCAGCACCACCACGCTCCGTTCCGCAAAGATTATGTGTGTGCCCCCCAGAACGCATGCTCAGTTCAACGAAGGAAATTACTGAAATGATCTGACACATTTGTGCGTGTTAGAACAGGTTTGTATTTTTTTTTATCTTGTTTAGGTTAGATTTTTCAAAAAAGTTTTACGGGAAGCTGTCCAAAATCTGACAAATTGGACTAGTGCCACATATCCATGCATTCTTGTGTTTCTTATGGAGCCCATCATGTTTTCGTAAATTAGAAATCGAGGTTCCAAGTTTAGTCGGAGTGTATCCATAAATGACATTTATTTATGGAAACACATTGCAATTCATTTTGTAATTGAGATTCTGCTTTGAATTGCCAACTTTCGATTGGAGCTTTCTGATGGGAGGACGCGCCAAAGGGAGCACAGTATTGGCGCCACGATGCCACTGGGAAAGCGCGAGTTGAGCGGCGACGACGGCGATGCGTCTGCGATCCAGGTGTCCTCCGGCGGCGGCCAGCTGACCAAGCGCTCGCGCGTATCCGAGATCGTTCCGGTTGACCAGCAGGTCGTGACGGTGAAGACGCTGCGCGACCGCACGTCCGACCTCGCCGCGCCAACCATGCTGCTCACGGGCCACAGCGCAGCAGTGTACTCGTTGAAGTTCGATCCGTCGGGCCAGCACGCCGCGTCGTCTTCGTTCGACCGGTCCATTTGTGAGTATCTTGCGTAAAGCTGGCTGCTCTCTATACAATGTTCTTGTTTCTCACGTGCTGTTGTTGCGTCTTGCAGTGCTGTGGGACGTGTATGGCGAATGCCGAAACTACAGCATGCTGAGTGGGCACAAGAACGCCGTGCTAGAAGTCCAGTGGACGTGCGACAGCGCACAGATCGCATCAGCGTCTGCAGACAAGACCGTCGGCGTGTGGGACGTGCAGGTGCGTTGTGTCAGTGCATGTATCCGATCAGGGGCGTGCTGGACGCGTTTGTCGTTATCGCGGAATGCTCAAGAGTGCTTGTGCGCATACTTTTCTGTTGCCGCTGTTCAGACCGGACGTCGCGTAAAGAAATTCGTGGGCCACACGTCAGTCGTGAACAGTTGTTGCCCCGTTACGAAAGGCCCGACGCTGGTGGTGAGTGGCAGCGACGATTCTACCATTAAGCTGTGGGATATCCGCCACAAACGCGCCGTGAAGACGTTCGAAAGCAACTATCAAGTCACGGCGGTCTGCTTTTCAGCAGACAACGGCCAGATCATTGCCGGAGGCCTCGACGGCGACATCAAGGCATGCTGTCGTTTTTGGCTTCGCTTATTTCGTGGAAGTGTGCCCGTCTGTTCGCATCTCACGTTCTTGTGCTTCGTTCATCGATAGATGTGGGATCTTCGCAAGGACGAAGTCAGCACTGTGCTACAAGGCCACTCGGACATCGTAACCAGCCTGAGCCTCAGCCCTGACGGGAATTACTTGCTCTCGAACGCCATGGATTCGACGGTGCGAAAGTGGGACCTGCGTCCGTTCGTGACGGGACCACGCCTAAAAACGACGTACATCGGAGCCAAGCACGGGTTTGAGCGAACGCTGATACGCGCTGGCTGGTCAGCCGACATGCGCTATGTCGCGAGTGGCTCGGCCGATCGATACGTGTATATTTGGGACGCCGATACCGGAAACCTTCGCTACCATTTGCCCGGTCACACAGGTAGTGTAAACGAAGTGGCTTTCCATCCAAAAGAGCCTATTGTTGGCTCGTGCGGAAGTGACAAGAGCATTTACTTTGGGGAGCTCATGGAGATGTAAGTGATGCCCCTACGCAGTACAGGCGAGAGTAAATACGAAATGAACGAGGTGGGAATCGGCTTGCTACTTCGGTTGGCATGAGTGCTTGCTTGTATTGTCTACGTTGATCACTTCGATCGTATGTGGGAATCCAGAACTAGATTTTTTGCTTTTACTTACAACGGGATGGCAAGCAGGCTTACGGACAAGATTTACCGATACGAGTGCATGCAGTCAACCAAAGCCACCTAACCGGCTCGACATTTCTGAGTGGCCGTATTCACAGCGTCCACCACTTCGCATGTCCCAATTTGCGTCTCAACCCTCGTACGGCGTAGAGATTTGTGCCATGAAGCGGTGAGTTTGATGTGGTTGTTTTCGTGCATACCCAAGAACTGCTATAACTATCGCCGTGATGGGGACATTAGTCTACAGATCTGAAAACCAGTGCAGCATCCGCCGGCTGGGGTGCAGCCTTCGCCCAACTGTCACGTGGGAGCGACGTCTCTCGCATCGATCGATTATGCACCGTCGCTGAATCGGAATCATCCACCGACGCGAATCGAACGAGTTAAAGAAAAACAACTAACGGGAGAAGCCACACACTACTGTAGACCCGATATTTTCTGTGGATTCGCAAACACGATACAAAACGATAGTCTGCTGTCAGAACCGTCCGTTTTGTCGTCCGTCTCCTTCGCGATTTTGCTTGCAGGGCCACAAGATTAAAAGCGCTCGACGTCCTGTCCCCGTCCCAGGGTGTATTTTCCAAACGAAGCGGCAAAATTGTTGTGGCCATAGTTCAGCTCAAACGCTAATGGAACACGACAAAGTTGACGAATTCACCAGCGGACGTCACACTTCGTCCAAATTAAAACCCAAACCGCTGGGCATCGGATTGTTTTGTCCAGAAGCAGCTTCCCATGGAAGCAAAGTACACTACACGGGACGACAATGGCGGTGGTGGGTGAGTGACGCACTCGAGCACTCTTTTGCCGTTTGCAGAGTTGTCATTTCGAAAATTGCAGATGCAAAGCTACCACGTAGTTAACGATTGCAAGGAATGGCTGCCTCCTTTGGGGACTTCGCGAAGACGTTTTTGTGCGGAAGACGAGGCGGCCAAGCAACTGCGACGCAAAGCGTTAAGTCGTTCCCGACAAGTTCGATACCGAAAGAAGCAGCGCGAGCATAAAGCGTGCCTTTTGGAGAATGTCAACGTGTTGGCATCCGAAGTAGAGGCTCTCAAGGCTACTCGACTCGAGCTGCGGTTTCGAATATGGAGAAATCAAGCCACTACGAAATCGTCGTTACCCCATCATAGCTCTCCTTTGAAGGTTGCTCAGGCGTATTTGAAGTGCTTTCGCCACGGATTTGCATCTGGTCCACCAAAGTTGTCCACCGGAGGCACCGAAGATGCTTTTGAGTTCCCGGATTCGGAGCAAACACGATTTGTTCAAGAAATGGTCGCGGAAGATGTCGTACATGGGCAACTTCGCGGGCGAATGCCGTTGCTCGAACAGTGGCGGAGATACACGACGTACTTCGAATCACTGATGGTTGAACCGCATTCATTTCACATCGAGCGCCGCGCGGAACAAGTGACTTGCCTCGTGCGTTTAACGATGCGGGCGACGATGACGTCCAAGACACTTGACAACCTTGCGCCACACATCTACCTCCAGCCAACAATTGCCGCCAAGTTGGTAGGTGCGCCAATCGCATTGGACATGAATCTCGTCTTGACTTACGATAACCACGGCAAGATCAGCCGCTGCGATACGTCCATCGACTTTATCGAAGGCTTGCGACTGCTTCTTTCCGGATACAAGGACGCCGCGTGGGTCTTAAATGGAGCTTACATCACTCTGCACAGCCAGATCGGCAAGGATATGGTGGAAATGCCACCTCCGGCGCCGCTCATCTCTGCTCCTATGCGCAAGTTAAATTGCGAAAGCTCACGTCGAGCTGCAGAAACGTTAGCAGAACGACGGTCTCCAGTTACAGTGGAAGATATTGGCGCAAGTTTCCCTTTGAAAGACCCGCGGTTGGAGCTCGCGTACATACTGACACGCTCCGTGTGATTTTCCGTCTGGTGTGGTATAACAATTTCAATTTTGAATAGAGAGCTTTCGTAACATCGCTCTTGCGTACAAGCACACGTTGCTCGAACCTCGTTCGTGCCGCTTGCAACGATTCCTCCTGTGTTGCTCCTGCTCTTCAACGTCAAACTTCCCGCTCGAGTATCGCGTGCCAATTTCGCCCTAAAACATACGCACTTGCCCAGGTCCAGCGAGGCAAGGCGCACGAGGTGTGTGTGCGGGGCTGAAGCCTCACAGATCGCTGGCTGTGCACAATAAAAAACTGCTAGTAGGTGGAGCTCATATGTTCGTTCGTGAAATCGGCGTAGGATCATTCTACAGTTCTCCTTTATGCCAAAGAAGAAAAACAATCACAGTGGAGTGGGAAAATGGTCACGAATAACGAACTGGAGCCACATTCTCTTCGCTTGTAAAACTCGCATAAAGGAGCAAGCGGTCTTTTATTGCAAATTGCGTGTTCCCGTCTGATGTGTGACCAAATTGGCCATGCGACTTGAGCACTGAGGGCTCGCACTCGATTCTGCACCTTCTGTAGCTCAGGTTTCTGCACCCGAGCCCACCCACGTTGCGCATTGATGACATGCGATTGCTGTTCGAGGTGGATGTTCGTGCGTTCCAAGATCGTACTATAATATGACTTCTCTTACCTCCACAAACTTGAAATGCGCCTTCACGACGCTTGCAAGTCTGGAAACGACTCGAGTATTGCTTTCACTTATTAACAAAATTAAAGAGTATGCAACGCTCACAAACAAACAAATGCAGAGCTGCAATGCGCCAATAGCTGGCTGACCAGACTCCGTTGTATCTGCCTACCACGTCAGATGTCGTGCAACAAAGCCCTTGGCGTCACGTCGTGCAATGTACTTGGTGCCCTCACGGTAGAGCCACGTGATGGATCCGGTGCCGAGTGCGATGAGCCAGGGCACGTAGTCAACTGACGCCGAACCCATCACATCTTGCAACGCTGGTACGTAAACCAAGATCACAGCGATAGAAAGCGACAATAGCGAGCCGTAGATCATCACGGTGTTGTTGAATAGTCCATGGCGTAGGATCGAGATGCGGCGGGTCTTGCACATCCACACGTGGAAAAACTGGCACACGACAAGCGCGATGTACCACGATCCACATGCTTCTGCCAAGATGTGCATCTGTTCGGCTTCCGTAAAGCACTTGGCTCCACCGTCAACACGGAAGTCGGGGGCATCATCTTGCCAGTAGGTATTCGACGACAAGAAGGTGTCGCTCAAAGAGATGCCGTGACGCCAAAACACTGTAGAGTACGCGAGAAAGCAGCCGCTCACATTGACCATACCAGCGACCATGTACGAGTACAGCAGCAGTGGCGACGACATGAGCTTGTCTTGCTTCATATTGCGCGGCGGACGGTTCATAATGTCGTTCTCTGGACCCTCGTAGGCCAGTGAGATCGCTGGACCAAGTTCTGTACCAAGATCGACGCTCAAGATCTGAAGTGAGGTCAACGCAGCAGGCATTCCAAACACCAATTTCAACGCGATCGGCGCGATCTCTGGCCACAAATGCGTCAGCGTGTACCCAATCGTTTTCTTGAGATTGTCGTAAATGGTCCGCCCTTGTTCAATGCCACGTACGATCGAGGAGAAATTGTCATCCATAAGAATGATATCCGCGGCTTCACGTGCAACATCGCTTCCATTCTTGCCCATGGCTACGCCGACATCTGCCTGCTTTAGAGCTGGGGCGTCGTTCACACCGTCCCCCGTCACCCCGACGCATTCACCTAGTTCTTGGCTTGCACGCACAATTTCAAGTTTGTGCTGTGGCGTTGTTCTCGCAAACACCACTTGCTTCATGGATAGCACTGTGCTGAACTGTTGTGGTGTGAGATGGTCGATAACAGCACCGTGAACAACAGCAGCATCGTAACTAGACCAGTCTAGCTTTCCAATGTGCCCCATTGACGGAGTAAGCAGGTTAAGAACGTTGTCACTCACGTCCAGAAGCCCAATTTCACGAGCGATCGCTTGTGTTGTTAGAGGGTGATCCCCTGTGACCATGAACACCTTCACACCGGCGTCCTTGCACTTTTGAATCGCTTCTGGGACGTCGTCTCGAGGAGGATCCATGATGGCAATCATTCCAACAAAGCACAAGTCTTCTGTGGGGAAGTTACCCTCTTCCGCTGAGAACTTCATGTCCGGACTCGCTGGCGTAAAGCGACGAGTCGCCATTGCGATCACGCGACGTCCGTTACTTCCAAACAACTCGTACGCCTGTGTAAAGTCGTCATGGAATTCTTGATCAATATCGCGTTCGTCGTGCATTCCCAGGTACGTGCTGCACCGCTTGATAATCACTTCCGGCGCTCCTTTGATGAGAACATCCATCGAGTCGTGCGATGTGGCCGCGCCCGGAGATGTAACAATGACAAGCTGCCATTTGTTGGTCGAGTTGAACGGAATCTCGAAAAGCAATGGAAAATACTCGCGAGTAGATTCCGCAGAGAACTGCAGGTCTGTGAATCTCAACAGCGCGATGTCGGAAGGGTTGCCAGTGTATTTACGCTTGTGGACAAAGTCGCGTCGCACGCGAAAAGAAGCACCGGCGCTGGACAGCCGAGATGTCTTGAGCGCCGGCGTGGATGGCTGAGAAGCAGAAGTGCGCAAAACTCGGTGGGCTTCCGAGACCTTGCTAGGATCCACCGGTTCAGGAGCCGCTCGGTTGCAAAAAGTGGCACCCCAGAATAATACGGCCTTTGCCATATTACTCGTCAAATAATCAAGGTTCTCGTCGACTTCGATCACGAGGTTGTCGACTGAAGGCTCGTGATGGAAGACCCCGCCAGTCCACGTATCGGCCACGGTCATGACGTTCTTCGTCAGCGTCCCAGTCTTGTCCGTTGCGATCAATGTCAGCGAGCCCATGGTCTCAACACAATCCAATCGTTTCACAAAAATGTTGTGGGCTGCCATGCGCTTAGCAGTGATGGTCAACAGCGAGGTCACCGTAGCTGGAAGTCCTTGTGGTACATTTGCGACAATGATGACGAGAAAGCCATTCACAAACGTGTTTAGCGCGTCGTCTCCTTTCATGCGGGTCATCCCGATGGCAAAGAGAATCGACGCCATTGTGACAGCGAGGATGCTGATGAACTACACGAAACTTTTGACCTCTCGCTGCATGTTGGTGTCGCGGGCCGCCGTAGAGCTTGCCAACTTGGCGATGCGACCAATCACCGTCTTGTCGCCGATGCTCAGTACGACACCGAGCGCCGACCCGTCAAAGCACAAGGAACCATTAAAGGCCACATTCTTGCATTCCAGCGGCGGCACAGCTACGTCTTGCATCTTCGTGGTGAGTGAAATTAATTCGGATTCACCGGTCAGGGACGAGTTTTCGACCTTGAGGTTGTTGCACAGCACGATGCGGAGATCGGCGGGCACTTTGTCTCCATTGTGTATCCAGACGAGGTCGCCTACCACGAGCTCTTCAGCTGAGATGGTCTGGCTCGCGCCGTCGCGGACGACATTGCATTGTTGCGGGAGCATGTTGTTAAACGAGTCCATGACCTTACTGGTTGACCGCGCTTGAAGGAACGTCATGGTGCACGTGAGGATCACGATCGCAAACAATACGATCGCCAGATACAGGTTTAGCTCCACGGAAGAGTCGAGAAAGTACGCCAACAGACTCAGTAGCCCCGCGAGGTTGAGAAGGATCATGAACCAATCGAGAAATTGCTTGAGAAATAATATGTAATCGGGCGTGTGCTCGGGCGGAGACAACCGGTTGAAGCCACACGTCTCGCGGATCGCTGGAATGCGGGCAGATGATACACCTCGACTTAGTTCCGGGTCATGGGATACAATCCGCGAGTCTTGAAGTTGGCGTGCGACCGCATCCACCTCCGTGTACGCTTGCCAGTAGCCATCTTTCTCTTCGGAGGAAATGGCAGCGGCGGTGCTGGCTTGCTTCGGAGTGGTTGGGAGCGCGACGAAATCAGTTCGACGTGGGCTGGCTTCGGTGATGGTGAGCTGGCTTTGGGCTGCTGCATTTGCCGTGACGAATTAGTAAATGAGCATTGGAACGTGGCCACTGCCGACGTGGATGGCATGCGGAGCAATAGAGAGAGGCATGGTAGCGGATGTACCCTGAATCGTCCCAAGGAGGCCCTAGAAGGGGGGGATGACATGCGGCACCACGATACTAAACGTTGCATCAGGATCATCGTTCTCTATGGGGTGGAAAAACCACCCGCGCCAGGTTGGCCACGCAGCGCGACGACAGCCAAGCAAAGGAGGG
>JAADVP010000260.1:0-28210 GCA_023335675.1 Globisporangium solare | reverse complement strand
TTCTAATTTACTTCTCAATTTGCACGTTAGCGCGCAAAGCTCCCTCTCTTCTCTTTGGACACAGCGTTACCGCTGTGCCCTTCCTCTCACCTGCGCTTCCTCACCGCACGTGTACGTCGTGTAACGAGTCCCGTTACATCTCCCCTGTGGAACCAAAGTAAGTTATTGCTGCAGTTAAGTTCTCACCCGTCTAATCCGGTAATCGAGACATTCAAAAAAAAAAATCCTATCAAATAGTGATCACTCTCGGTCCGGATTTTGGTCGCAAATGAATTATGCAGTTAGACAGGATGCGCCTACGCAGATAGATGGACACTTTTGGGTGTCCAGCTAAAGTGGACGTCTCGCCAAGTTCCTTCTGTAGCTCCTGGGGTTCGCTACTGCGCGACGGCGATCGGCGCGCCTCCGTTCGCTGCATTGCTGCTGCTGGCGCCGATTGTGCTCTCGTCTCCATCCGCGATCGAGTGCTTGCCGAGCCACCTGGCGACGCCGTCGGTGTCGAGCAGGATCGAGTTGACGTTCGTCGCGTCGTCCACGGGCTGCGCCATGAGCGACAGGTACTTTTTCGCCATGAAGACCGCCATATCGACCGACAAGTTCAAGTGCGAGTCGACGAGAAACTGCGTGATCCACGGCGGCAGCTTTGTGCGCTTGTCGAGTCGGTTGTACCGCGAGTCGGCAAAGATGATCAGCCCGTAGTCGGTCTTGCTGCGCAGCACGCGGCCAGCGCACTGCGCGGCTTGACGCAGCGCATCGAACGTCAAGAAATCGCCCTCGCGGATCTGGTGCGTGTACCGCAAGTACTCGAGGCGTGCGCGCAGTTTGTTCGACAGCGTGTACTGGAACGGGATCCCAAACAGGATCACGGCGCGACCATAGTGACGATCGAAATCGATGCCTTCAGCGACTTTGCCTCGCGCCACGGAAAAGAAGATCGCGCCGCGGCCGCAGTCGCACGCCTTCTTGTAGTTGTCGAGCGCCAGCGTCGTCTCGACAATGTCCGTCGTCTCAATAAATAACAGCTTGCTCTGCAGCACGCGCTTCAAGACGCCGAGCGAGTCCCACTGCCCAATGATCTTTTCCATGTACAGATACGACGGGAAGAAGCAGACCATGCCGTCGGGACACGACGCTGCCATCTCGAGCAGCAGCGTGCCGTAGTTGCGCACGACCGACATGTCGTCGCGCAAGTCAAACTTTGTGCTCACGGGCATCTGGTCACTGCCGCGCGTGATCACCATAGGGCAAATGCACGACCGGTACACCGACATGGGCAGCGACTCGCGGATCACAGGGTTGAAGTTCAGCAGCCGCGGGTACAGGTCGATGGGTGAGAGCGTGCCCGACGTGATGATCACGCTCGAAAACCGCTCAAACACGGGGCGGATCGCGAGCGACGCGTCCAGACACGCGAGCTGCAGCACGGGGTCGTGGACGCCCGACTGGCCGTCGTACGGCTCAATGATGAGCATGAAGCCGTCGGCGTACGTCGCGACCAGCGTCGCAAAGTCGGCCACCGCCGTGAGCGAATTGAACTCTTCGAGATTCGTGACCTCGAGCGTGCGCATGAGCGAGTTGAGGCGCGTGTAGCAGAACTTCATGGGCTTGACGTCCATCGAGATCGCCTGGTTCAAGTGATGCAAGAACGCCTGCGGCGTCTCGGACTCTACGTTCCGCACGCGGATGCGCGTGCGCAGGTACTCGATCAGTCGGCGCATGAACGCGATGAAATGCTCGGCGCGACGGATGTTTCCCGGGATCGCTTCGTCCAGCACATCGTCTGGGAGCACGGGATTCGCCATCAGGATGTCGTTCGACGTGTCGATGTGCTGCGTACTCGGGTCCGTGTACGTCGGTGCCACGACCGCGTCGCTCGAGCGCAGTCCCTCGACCAGACGGCGGTACTCGGCGTCCAGACGCGCCTTGTCGGCTTGCTTCATGCGGTTCACCTGGGAGCTGATGGTCGTGAGGTTGCGCGACGCGCGGTCGAGCGACCGCCGGTCCAGCTCCACGCTCAGCGCTTCGATGCAAATGCTGTCGATGTTATGCGCTTCATCGAACACGACGATGCTCTCCTTCTCGAACGACCGCGACACCATGGCGCTCACCTTCGGGTCGAGCATGTACTGGTAGTTGTACACGATCACGTCGGCAAAGGACACGACGTAGCGCGTGAGGAAGTACGGGCACCACCCCTTCTGGACGCCCAGCTCCTTGAGGTCGTCGACGCTGTAGATGCCCGCAGGCAGCACGGTCTCGTCGCTCTTGCGCGACTCGTAGCTCTCGTAGAACGAGCACACCTCGACTTCGCCCGGGTCGGTCGTGGCCTTGGCGCGCACCCACGACGCCGTCATCTTGCGGCACTGGCCGTCGACGGTCTCACCGTCGGCGTGCGCCATCACGCGCGGGTGCACGCACATGTTGCGGCGCGAGCTGAGGCACACGGCCGTGAGGTCTGCGCGCTCGCCGTAGTGCTTTTTGCGGTACGCGACGAGGTGCTTGAGCTCCTCGACACACTTCGCCATCTCGGGCACCGTACGCGTGCAGTAGACGAGCTTCCCCGCCGTCGGGTGCGCGAACTTGTACGCGAGCACGAGCGAGAGCAGCGACACGGTCTTGCCCGTACCCGTGGGCATCTCCAGCATGCAGTGGCCGTGCGCGTCCAGCGCGCGCTTGAGCTCGCGCATGTACTGCAGCTGCTCCGCGTACATGCGCTCGTACGGGAACAGCACCTCGAGGCCGTCGATCTCCACGCGCATCGTCGCTGCTTCGTCGGACCAGGCGATATTTGTATGGGAAATAGCAAAGATGCTGCCGCAATTCGGGGCGCGAGCACGGCTAAGTGCGCGTTTGCGTAAGTGCGCGTTGAATATTAGTTTTTGGTGGTGTCTTAAGTGCGCGTCGACCCCACTCTCTCGGAAAAGTCCGCATGCAAACAAGTTCGCCCTTGCAAAGCAAGAAAGCGAACTTACCAGTATTTACATCTAGCGGCAGACAAAAAGAATACTATATACACCTCTCTATTTTATATAAAAGCATCTTCAGTCTCTAGCACAAGCTTGAGGTTATTCCTATAATTACCTCTTTATACTGCAATATTACATGTTTACCTCATATACAAGGCAGCCGAAGCGCCTCGCACCATCATTCTCGAAGCCCGTTCGCTAGTGTCGTTGTTCTCTTCCCCAAGAGATCTCATTTATCGATCGCTCCCGTTCCTCCGCGCGCGCAGCTCCGTTCCTCCCTCCGTTGCGGCCCAGAGCCCTTCTCTCAGTCTCAGTCTCTACTGCGCCGCCATGCTGCTCAACTACGTGCTGTTCTGGATGATGGTGGCGGAGGCCGTGATCTGCCTCGTGATCAGCCTGCCGTTCGGCCAGAAGATCTCGCAGAAGATCATCCAGTTCCTCGCGGCGCGGCTCGGCGGCAAGGACTCGAGCGCGTCTATGGCCGTGACCGTCGTGCTCGCGCTCGTCTCCATCCTCTTCCTGTGTACGTGTGTACCCCGGGTGCTGGGTCGTTTGGGTCGTAAAGGAGGCGAAGCGATGTGTGCTCATTATGCTGTGTTATGCGTTGTGTGTGTAGCGGATGTGAGCACGGTGTACAAGCACCACTCGCGCGACGCAGTGCTCAGTGACGGCATGCGCATCCGATTGCTCGCGGCGCAGCGCGACATGTACATCTCGGGCTTCTGCCTCTTCCTCTTCCTGTACGTCGATGCGTGCTATCGTTTCTGTCTACCACGCGCGCCATCTCCGTTCGCTTCTTATCGTCCCTCCCTTTTTGCTTTCTTTTTGCACAGACTGCTTCGACTGGTGTACACGTCGATGGACAAGAACATTCGCTTGGAGAAGAGCCTCGGCGCCATGAAGAAGCAGGCCGAAGGCGCGTCTGCGGGCTACAAGGGCCTGCTCGACGAGAACGAGTCCATGAAGAAGCAGCTGGCCAAAGTGCACGCGCTGCTCGGCAGCATCAAGTCGGGCGACGGCGACGACGGCGACGACGTGGACGACGACAAGAAGAAGGCCAACGTGCTGGCGAAGCTGATTGAGGAGAACACGTACCTGACGACGAAGCTCGAGACCGCCAAGCACGACCTCAAGCTCGCGGAGAACAAGGTCGAGATCGTGAAGAAGCAGGCCGAGGGCCAGAGCTCGGCGTTCATGAAGCTCATGGACGAGAAGACCGAGGCCGACAAGCACCTGCAGCTCACGAAAACGCAGCAGGAGACCATCGCGCAGCAGCAGAAGGAGCTCTCGGAGCTCAAGAGCGAGCGCGACGCGCTCAAGAGCCAAATCCAGGACTACGACTTCATGTTCGCCGAGGCGAAGAAGAAAGCCGAGTAAGGTACTCAGCGCGAATGCGAATGGCGCGCCACGAAAACCCACCCAACGAACCAAAAATGCAGCAATTTAATAGCACGTCCTACTGCGTGTGCATCGTGTGCATCGTGTGCATCGTGTGCATCGTGTGGTTTACTTGGTTTGCATGCGTCGCAGGCGTTCCTGGATGATCTGCAGCTTGCGCGCCGCACTCGTCGGCGTCGACATGCTGTCGCTCTCTTCATTCGCCGAAGCAGCCGCTGGCATCGTCAACAACATCGTCAACGGCGGCGGCCTCGTGCGCGCGGAAACGCGCGGCGACTCGGACGCGTTGCTGTTATTGCTGCTGGTGCTGTTGCGTCTTTGCATTGTCCACGAGGACGTCGAGGTCGTCGACAGGACGCCAAGGGACGTGCGTCGTCGCAAGGAGGACGCGTCGGCAAACTGCACGTGGATCTTCATCTCCCAGCATGCATCGGCGTCGCCTGCTGCTGCCGCTCTCCTGCGCGTGAACACGCGCACGTAGAGCGCGCGATTGCGCTTGAGGATCGGCACGAGCAGCATCAGGAACGCCTGCTTCACCTCGACCGTCATGCTCGAGAGCTCGAGCGTGCTGCCTTCGCGCAGCAGCGTGTCGTTCTTCCGCAGCTGATTGCTCGGCGCGACCACTTCCATGCGCTCGAGCCACTGCTGCGCGGCCACGCGCTTGCGCGAGTCAACGCTCCAGCTCTGCAGCACGAGACTCGCCTCGCGCGACGCGATGCCGAACGGCGGTGACGGCACCGCGTCCTGCTCGTCGTCGTCGCCGCATTCGTACCAGAGCGCCAGCGAATCGACGACCTGGCGGTGCACGCGGCGCGCTCGCTTGAGGTACACGGTCGACTGCACACTGCGCCGCAGTCGCGCCACGAACTGCAGCAACGCCACGAGCTCCTGCGTGAGGTGCGTGCCAGTCTCGCCAGCAGAAGCTTGCAGCGTCAGCGAGTCGAGCGCTCGGTGATTGGCTTCGCAGAGCACGAAGACCGTGTCCAAATGGAACGCAAACGCCTGCAGTTGCGGCAGGAAATGCGCCAGATCGCGGACCTTGCGCTGGATAAAGCACCAGGCCTTCGAGTGCGAGTCGCGCTCACTCGGAGCCACTGCAAAGGCGTCGAACTCGGCTTCGTTAGCGTTGGGCTTGTAGTCGTGAAGCTGCATCAGCTGTGTCTCTAGTGCACTCTGCCGGTATTCCGCCAACGCGTGCGCCTCGGCAGCTCGCTGGCTCGCAGCAACACTCTCGTCTTTGCGCTGCTTGCTCGACTGCGTGAGCTGCCGCAGCTCCTGCAGCAGCGCCTTCTTCTCCATGCTCCACGCCTTGAGCAGCTTCTCGTGGTGGCTTTCCGCGGCTGCGAGCGCTTCTGCGTGCTCCGCCTCGAGAGCCTGCTCTCGCTGTGTCTTCTCGTTCGCATGAGCACGCTTCAGCGTTTCTACTTCGAGCTCTAACTGCGTTCCCATTGCGTCGACCTGACGACCTAGACCCGCTTTCTCGTTCTTCAAATTGCGGATCTGCTCGTCGAACAGCGACTGCTGCTCTTTCTGGACCAGGTGAACGCGCTCTTTCTCTTCGAGTGTCTGCCGTTTGAACGCATCCATGTCAACCTTCAAGTGCTCATGCGCAGCCTCGAGTCGCGCATACTGGTCCCCGAGCACGGCGTGCGCAGCCTGAGCACCGTCTAGATCGCACTTCATGGCGTCCATGTGCGCATTGTGCTCGCCTTGAACCTTCTCTAATGCTTCGCGATGGCGATGCGCCTGTTGCATGAGAGTCTCCACTTGAGACTGCAAGGCGTCTAGCTCCTCGCCACGGACGCGAATGGTTTCCTGCGCTTGCTGACAACGCGACGCTTCTGTCTCCAACTCGGCCTTTAGACTCGCGATCTCGTGCTCTTTGCCCTGCAATTGCGTCTCCAAGAGCGCTGTTCGGTCGCTGAACGCATCCATTTTGGCCTCGCAGTCTCCGGCAAGCGCTGTTTTCTCCAGCTGGAGGCACTCTACATCCCGCTCGAGCGATTCCGTGGCCGCTACCAGAGTCTGTTTCTCCGACTCGACCAGCGCGAGCTGTTTCTTTGCGAGCGTGTTGCTTGCCCCCAGCTCTTCAATCACGCTGGCGAGTTGCTCTTCTTTCTCAGCCAACTGCTGCTGGAGGATCGCGTTCGTTTGTAGCAGCGCCTCTGTCGACGCTTGCGCGTTGCGCGCTGCGATCTGGTGCTCGTGGGCTTGCTTGTCTTGCGCCAGCGCCTGCCGCTCGACTTCCAACGCGTCGCGGGTCGCTTCAATCTCGCGCAGTTTCGCGTCCACGGCACTCAACTCTTGCGTGGCATCGCTGCGGTCCTTCTCAGGCGGGCACTGCATCTCAGCACACTCGTGCCCGTCGTCCTCCAACGCGGTCGCGTCGCGCGGCTCGTTCTGCTTGATCAGATCGAGCTCGGTGACCAGAAAGTCGTACTTTTCCTCGACAAACTGCTTCTCGTGCTCGACGTCCATGGCGTGGGCCTGCGCCTTGGCGACGCGCTCACCCATTTCCTCCAGCTGGAGACACAGTTCCTCGCGCTCCTGCGCAAACTCGGCCTGCAGCGCGAGCATCGCCGACGCCTGCTCGTCCAGCTTCGCCTTGAGCGTGTACAGATTCGCGAGCAGCTCGAGCTTCTCGCGCACCATGGCCTCCACGACGGCGGCCGACGCGTCCTCCATGTCCTTTTGCTCGAGGCCATGTCCGAGCGCCTGTTTGCTGTCGTCGTCGTTCGCGCGCGCTGGGCTCGCGTTGGAGTCGTTGTCGTCCTCTTGCTCGGTCTCGACCGTGTGCTCGCTCCCGCAGCGGTCCTGGTTGCTGCTTCGGCTTGTCGCGGCTCGGGGGCGGCCAGCAGCGGCGGGGTCGTGCTCTTCCTCTTCCGGCTCCTCGTGCTGATTCGATTCGCGCTCGTCACGCGCACGCGCTTTCCTGGGAAGCTCCCGCTGTTGGTCATTGCGCTGCGTCGCCGCTGCTGCATTCTGCGCCTTCAGCGCGTCGTTCTCGCGCACCACGACTGCGTGCTTCTCCTGCAGCTGCTGGAAGCGCACGGGCAGGTCTTCGTTCTGTATGAGCGCGTGCTCTTGCGGGCGCTCCTGCTTCGTCTTCTCGACCAGCGCCGCGAGCGCGTCCTGGAGCGCGCGCTTCTCCTTCTTGGTGCGCGCCAGGTCCGCGCGCAGCAGCGTCAGTGCCTTGTACGCGTCGCGCAGATCCTTGTCCATCGCAGCGCTTTCGATTTTTCTGTTGGTATTGTGCTGTTTTCTTTTTTTTGTTCAAGTTTGTTGGGAGATGCCTCGGATTCCTTCTGAATAGCGTTTTATCTTGCCAACACTATAATATCATTTTTAAAGGTATAACAATACATCTACTGTAGATTATGTAAATAGAAACAAATATGGTCTACTATATAATATCATGGATTCATTTTAAACGATGCAGTTGAAGAAAGGAATTGATAGTTACGACGCAAATCTTTGCTCTAGAAGAATGGCACTAAACCGAGGGTATCCTTAATTAATGCTCGCATGACACCAAGGCACATGCGAATACTCGAGAGCCGCGTAACCTGCATGGCGACGCGCATTTGGGCGCTCCATGTCCCCAACAAAGCCTTGAGGTGTACAGTGGACACACACACACAAACACATGCGCCGTGCCCTATTGTGCGCGACAGACAGCAGTGCGCAGCAGCAAAAGTCCGTTCTCCTGACGACCAAGCTGCTCTCTTCGAAATGCCGCAATGTGGGGGCAATAAAGTGCAATGGGTACATACATCATCACTACAAGCCTCCTGTTGCTGCGCAATGCATACACACACGTGCTGCGGGCTCTTTAAACCTTAAAGCATCGACACATTGTTCAGGTTCATCGTCGTGATTACAAGACACAACCAAATAAAAAAGGAAGCAAAAAGGCTGCAGGCGTGAAACAAAGAGCTCGTTTTCCGATTTATTCGCTTAGAGACAGGGACGCCCGCCGCAGCCGCGCGCGCCCGTTCTAACTGATCAAAAACCGTGTATTTGGATGCCTCTTAATGACTCGCACACATTGGACTTAGTTCTTGCGGGCCGCGGCAATGGTCTTCTTGATCAGAGCCGACTTCTGCTTGCGCGCAATCATGGTCTTGAAGCGGTCGAAGTCGTTCAACTCGGCGCGGGTCTTCTTGTTGGCGATCTTCTTGGCCCAGGTCGTGGAGTTCCACTTCTCGACCGTGTTCTCGGCCGCGAGCGCCTTCTTCAAGGTCTTCTCGCGAGCCTGGCGTGGGATCTTGATCGTGATGTCGGTCAAAGCGAGACGCTTGAACGAGATCACCTGGCGGTTCACGCCAGTAACGGAGAACGGGCCGTCCACCAACGCCTTGTTCTCATCGACGACGTCGATGATGGTGGCGATCTTTCCGGAGTCTGGTCCGTAGTTGATCAGGGCAACACGGCCAATCGAAACAAATCGGGTGAAAGTCTGCAAAAAAAACAGAATGAACAGCAACGTTAGCGCATCCGTTAGGAGAATTGGAGCTGGTTGTGAGCCTGTAGTGGCGCGTTGGTGGAATTGCAGGTGAGGGGATCTGGCGCAGTCTACTGGAGTTTACGGCCGGTTATTTACTGCTTCGACTGAGCGCTGGCATTTCCTGCAGTGGACTGGCGTCACGTCGACTTGTGCTTCGCCTGTTAAACGCGCCTTCTTCAATAACAATCTCCGCGCTGCATCGATAGGACAAGAGCCCTGGCCTGTCGTCCGCGACACTGTAAGGTTTCCTTTTACATCTGCGTGGCTGTTTTGGGTCACCGTATGCACTTTGCTTGAGCGCGCTTCGCTCGTTCTGCTCTCGAGTCGCTCTCATTGATCAGCATCCGCGCCGTCTCCCCCACATACAAATCCCACGTACGCGACCACACGCACGCCCACACACGCAGTGCCGCGTCTCTGCATGCGACTCACCATTATTCTAGGAAAACGCCAAACGAACTAATGCCTTTGGGCGCAGCTTTTGCTGCCCGCAGCCACGGCGCCAGCCAATCCCGGCCAGCGCCACCCTTACGAACCAGTCATCCTTCCCCTTCCCCTGCTCTCTCTCTTTCCACGAATCCCATCTCTTTCTCGTGTATTTTCCGCCTTCTCATTGGCCAAAACAACAATTCAGCTGCTGCCACCAATCAAATCCCTTCGTAGCTGCTCAAAAATACAGGGAAAACACTTGGCCATCTCCCCTACAGAAACTGCATCTGCAATTCCGCATCTTCATATTTGTATGTATTCAATCAAGGCGGTTAACATGTGTTAGTACGCCCGCGCTCCGCCAGCGAAAAGTGTGTGGGTGGCGCGGGCGCACCGGTGGCGCGAAGGCGAAGGCGGCCACTTAGTTTAGATTCTTTCCAAGACCCCACCACCATGCCGTTCGTCAAGGTCAGCAAGAACAAGGCGTACTTCAAGCGCTACCAAGTCAAGTACCGTCGCCGCCGCGAGGGCAAGACGGACTACCGCGCGCGCAAGCGCCTCATCACGCAGGACAAGAACAAGTACAACTCGCCAAAGTACCGTCTCGTCGTGCGCATCACGAACAAGACCGTGATCTGCCAGATCGCGTACGCTGAGATCGATGGCGACAAGATCCTCGCGCAGGCCACGTCGGCCGAGCTCCCACGCTACGGCCTCACGGTCGGCCTCAAGAACTACGCCGCCGCGTACGCGACGGGTCTGCTCGTGGGCCGCCGTGTGCTCGCCAAGCTTGGTCTCGATGAGGACTACGAGGGCAACACTGAGGTCGATGGCGAGGTCGTGAAGACCGAGTCGAACGGCCGCACGTACTTCGTGGAGGAAGTCGCCGACGAGAAGCGCCCATTCCGCTGCTACTTGGACGTGGGTCTCCGCACCACGACCACGGGCAACCGTGTGTTCGGTGCGCTCAAGGGCGCGGCCGATGCCGGTCTCGACATCCCGCACTCGGAGAAGCGTTTCCCAGGCTACAACCGCGACGACAAGTCGTACGACGCCGAGGTGCACCGTGACCGCATCTTCGGTGTCCATGTCGGTGACCACATGAAGGAGCTCGAGGAGGACGATCCAGAGATGCTTGCCGCCCACTACGCGTCGTACCAGGCTGCGGGCATTGGCGGTGATGACATCGAGGACTTGTTGACCAAGGTGCACGAGGCGATCCGCGAGGACCCATCGCCAGCGCCAAAGTCGGGTTACGTGCCAGACAAGAAGTACAAGAGAGCCGCCAAGCGCTCGCGCCAGCAGCGCCAGGCTCGTGTGGCCCAGAAGAAGGCTTACGCCGCCTCGCAGAACCAGTAAACGCGCAGCATGTTTGCTGGGCTGCAACGCGGTTCCGTCGAGTCTTCTCGTGTGTGTCTCTCTCGGGGGATTTTAAGCTCTGCTTTGCGGAGCTCAAAAGAATGAAAGCTAAACACCCATATTCTCACTAAACCCGCCGTGTCTTGCTTGGATTTGCTGTGCTGCATATTGACATACTGGTGCTGCGTTCGCATGTCGTCATAAACGCGAACGCTCTGTAGAAGAAGCCGCATGACGCCCATGAAAAAGGTCCATTTTCGCGCATTTTCCACTAGGAGAGCCTACCGAATAGCATATCGCACTTAGGGAGGCCATACAGTCACCAAGTGCTTCTTGATCCAACTACCACTCGCACCACCAGCAGCAGCTCACGAGGCCGAGATGGCGTCGTTCTCGATGCAGCTGCCCAAGAAGAAGCAGTACGGACTCGTGCTTCCCAAGAAAGACGCCAAGAAGGTGCGCACGCGCATATATACGCACGCTCTCTCTCTCTTTATGTATACATGCGCACACGCGCGCGCTCTTTGTCCGGTGTCTGACCAAGAGCATGCGCGCATCAGGAGCTCAAGACGGGCTTCAACGTGTTCGCCAGCAGCAGCAGCGACGAACCAGCGAGCGAGCGAGGCGATGACGCCGCGCTGAGGCGGCGCCGCGTCGGCGAGGAGGCCGCGCGCAGCTTCCACGAGAGCCACGTGGCGCAGACGCACGCGAGCGCGCTGGCGCAGGACGCGTCGGTGTTCGACTACGACGGCGTGTACGACGAGATCACGAGCGCGCGGCAGGACAAGGCGTCGCGGCGCAAGGCGCAGCGCGAGGCCGAGAAGAAGCAGTCCAAGTACATCGGCACGCTGCTGGAGAAGGCCAAGATCCGCGAGATCGAGAACGAGCGCATCCGCGACAAGCGGCTGCTGAACGAGCGCAAGGCCGACGACGCGCTGCACGAGGGTAAGGACAAGTTCATCTCGGCGTCGTACAAGAAGTACCTCATGGAGCGCAAGAAGTGGGACGACGAGGACGCGCGCCTCGACGCCATCGAGGAGGCCGAGGACGTCACCAAGCGCGGCGAGCGCGGTATGGCCGACTTTTACGCCAACCTGCTCAACAACAACATTGCCATGGGCGGCAGCGCGGCAGCGCTCGCCACGAGCGCGTACACGGCGGGGCGCAGCGACAGAGAGCACGACAGGGCGAAGGACAGCAGCAAGCAGGACGACGACGAGCGGCAACGACGCAGCGAGAAGCGCGAGCGAGAAGCAGACGACGCAGAGCAGCCGCACAAGACGCGGCCGCGCACGGACGACAACGCGTTGAAGCAGCATGCGCCAAGCACGCCTGTGCCCAGCAAGGACGAAGTGATTTCCGCGGCGAAAGCGCGCTTCCTGGTGCGCAAGGCGATGCGCGCCGCCTCCACCTAAGCACTCACGCGTGTGTGTGTGTTATGTGTATTCATAATAATAATCACTCTGTTTTTCTTCATTTTCTTCTTGCGGATGTCGTGGGGAGCTACAGACGCGACACGAACGACTGAGGACGAGGAAGAGAGAACGACTGGGGATGTGGGCTCAAGAGGCTGGCGGAGGAATAAATAGTGGCGCGCGGAGGGCGCTAGTGGACCGACGCGCACTGCTGGTAGAGGCCGAGCAGCGACGTCGCCGCGAGGAGCTCCGACTCCTGGAAGCGCGCCACGGTCGTCGGCGACGCGGCCGCCTTGGGCGGCGCGGCGAGCGCGAGCCGCAGCTCGTGGCTCAGCTGGTGCGCGATCGTCGCGCGTGCCGCGTCGTCGTCCTTGAGTGCCTTCTTGCGCGTGCTCAGCTTCTTGCGCTTGGGCGGTGCGGCGTCGTGGCTGCTGCTCCTCGGCTCGTCGGTCGCCGGCAGCGACGCCTCCACGTCCGACCACGCGCGCTTGAGCGGCGAGGCCGCGCGGCGCTCGGGCGACGACGGCGGCGACACGAGGTGCTGCAGGTTCGCGGGCACGTCGAGCTTGTTGCCGCGCGGTCCGCCGCGCCCCGTCGACAAAAAGTTCTTGACCTCGACGCCTGACTGGCGCAGTACAGGCTGCCAGAGCCGCTTGCGCGCGTTCGTGAACCAGTTCGAGAGCTGCTTGACTTCGATGCCGGCCTCGCTCGCGAGCTCCTCCTTCTCCTCCTCGCTCGGGTACGGGTGCGCGAAGTGCTCGGGCGAGAACATCCACGCCTTGAGCACGCTTTTGGCCTCGGGGTTGAGCGTGCCGCGGCGCGTGCCCTTCTTGCGGCGCTTGGCGTCGTCGTCGTCGTCGCGCGGCTGGTCGAGCTGCGCGGCCGCGCTCTCGAAGGGCAGCGCGAACGCCGGCAGCCGTAGGTCCTGCGCGCGGCGCTGCGCGATGGCCGCGTGCAGCCCCGGGAGCTTCGACATCGCGGGCGACGTCACGGGCGCCGCGCGCGAGCCCGTGAGCAGCGGCGACGCCAGCATGTCCACATGCGGCGCGTTCATGGTGGCGGGGGTATGTTCACGGGGGGTTACGCTGTGTGAAGAGGGGTTACGATTTGCTGCTTGCTTGCTTGTGTTTGTTTGTCGAGCGCGCAAATCGGCAAGTGTCGACAAGAATTGCTTGCTGGGTTGCTTGTTGGCTTGCTTGTTGGGTACGAGTCGCTTGCTTTCACGGCGTGGTCGGACCGACTGATGGCTTGTGCGGAAATGACTCGCGAGTTGCTTTTCAAGCGAAACAGAAACTTGCAGCCGATGGGACGCGGCGGTTGTGAGAGGCAAGCAACAGCAGCGACGGGGGGGTCGCTCGCTCTTTTTCTCTTGCTCGCTGTATACGGTACCACCTGCAAGTTTGGCTTGTTGCTTGATGCAAATCACGCGGTTGTCGTTCTCTCGCACAGACGACTTGCTGGTGTTGTGAAATTGTGGGATTGCGATCCAGATCCACGAGAGTGGGACTTGTTCAGCAAGATCCACTGACGACACGCGCAGACCGGAAGAGAAGAAGAAAACGACGACAAAGGAAAGCAGCAGCCGCGTGTTCGCTGCAAGGCGAATCGAAAACTACGCATGCGTAAAGGTCCCCCCTCCCTCTCTTTTGCTTTGTTTGCTGCCGCAAGCTGCAATGCAGGATCGCCCTCATGTTGTTCGCGAGGCGCAAGGCTGCAGCGGAACCCGGAAATGGCGCCGCGTCGATTCGCAAGTGTTGCTGCAGGAAATAAATAAATAACTTGCGCATAGGGAAACAAAAAAAAAATCATGGAAAGAAAAAAAAACACACCATGCTGCTCGTTTAATGCGTTGAGTCCCCCTCCCTCTATATATTAGACGCGACCGCTATACGATCGGCTCGGGCCATGTGGGGGAGGCAACGCAGGGGATCCACGCAAGTGCGCGCATGCGCCATCGAGTGAAAAGCAAACGACTCTTGCACCCCTGGATGATGCCCATGCACGCATTTTGTGAAACGGATCTCTCGGCTGAAAGCTTTCCGGTAATTAACGACATCCAGCACACGCGTTTTTCTTGTTGTCTTTGCTGGGTTGGAAATCAATCGTCCGCCCAGCTAAAAAAACTCAGCAAGTCGGTAGTTTTCGCGTAAGTTACGGCAATGACGCCAGTGGAGGTGTTCTTGACTCGCTTGCCTTTCCGTCTCTTGCGAGACTTCCAGCGCAGCAAACGGCACGCACTATTGATTGCCACATGGGCAGACGCACAGTGCGCTGCGACGCTTGGGCAGCAACACAACGCTCGCATGCAACCAGACGAGCAAGGCGCGTAGTGCAAGTTACATCTTGCGAAGCGGTGGGTGGACATGTCAAAGGAGCAGCACGAAGCGGCAAGTGAAAAATTGCACCCAGTGGGAAAGAAAAAGCATAACGGATGACAACCTTTCACTTGCGGTTTGTATGGGTTACGGGTACGTTTCTTAACGTGTGCAGGATTCCTTTGTGGGGTGCTGCTTGCTCGGCAAAATGTCCGTTTCGTATCTTGTCGAACGGACGCATATCAAAGCAGCCACAACGAGAGCAATATCTGAGCCATTTTTGCCAGCAAGCCAATCAACTCAAGCAGGCAGCCGGCCAGGTGACCCTCAACAAGGAGCAACCTTGCTGGACCCAGCAACGTTCGTACCCACGGCAGGTTACGCTTTTTGTCGATTCGTACGCAACATATGCGGATCATGTTCGCTGCGGTGCGTATCCATCCACCGCGTCAGTAGGTCTTCTGCCCCTTTAGCCAGTTAGCCACGCAGCAAGAAAATCAACAAAAAATGTAACCACTGACTGCTGGCCAACTGTGTTATGCATTGACCCCCATCAGAAAAAATAGACATGCACATCAACGTGAAGGCAAAGAGGCGCCGCTTTGGTGCGCATGCAGCAAACAATCGTGTTGCGTAACCACCCACCATTTGTGTGGTGCAAACGAACCCGCGTGCGACACCACCGCCTCAAAAAGAAGAACCCGCGCAGATATGCAGCGCCATCCCGTATCAACGCAGCCTCTACGCCTAAAAAAGAGAAAGATACACAAATTTCATGCGTCGGTCACCACGCAGCAAGCAAAAAACGTAACCTTCTGCGCCACACAGCATAACTTCAATACGAGCTAAGTACGATTCGTAAGTTTACGATCGCAGCTGGATTACCAAAACTCGCACTCTCCACTAAGTACGGTATCTCCTCCCCTAAATCAGGTCACCCCACCCTAATCTAGGACTCCCGTTCGACACCACACAGCCGCCTAGCGACACGAAGGGGGCCGTTAAACCGCGTTTCCTGTCCTAATAGAGAAGAACGCCGCCCCACATCAAGATGCAGAGCTCGACGCGCGCGGTGCTGCGCCAATCGGCGCGTGCGGCGGCGCGTGCCGCGGCCGTGCGCAGCAGCAGTGCGCTCGCGAGTCGCGCCTCCGCCGGCGCCAGTGCGCTGAGCGCTCGCTCGCTGCAGAACGCGGCGCCGCTGGCCGTCGCGGCGCTGCGCAGCAACGCGTTTGTGGCGCGTAGCTTTTCGAGCGCCGCGCCTGTGGACGTGCCGGTGCCGTCGATGGGCGACTCGATCTCGGAAGGCACGGTGGTCGAGTGGCTCAAGAAGCCCGGCGACGCTGTGGACGTCGACGAGGTCGTCGTCGTGCTCGAGACCGACAAAGTGAGCGTGGACGTGCGCGCTCCGTTCGCCGGCACGCTCGCGCAGCACTTGGCGGCCATCGACGACAACGTGCTCGTTGGCGCGCCGTTGTTCCAGTTGATCAAGGGCGAAGGCGGCGCTGCTGCTGCTGCGCCAGTGGCGGCGCCAACGCCAGAGCCTGTTGCCGCTGCGCCTGTCGCTGCTGCGGCTCCAGCGTCTGCGGGTGAGCCCGAGATCGTGAACGTACCGTCGATGGGTGACTCCATCTCGGAAGGCACGATCGTGCACTGGGCCAAGAGCGCGGGCGACGCCATCGCGGCGGACGAAGTGGTCGTCGTGATCGAGACCGACAAGGTGAGCGTCGACGTGCGCTCGCCCAAGGGCGGCGTGATCCAGGAAGTGCTCGCCAAGGTGGACGAGGTCGTGACGATCGGCGCGCCGCTGTTCAAGCTCTTGCCGGGCGCTGCGCCTGCGGCTGCTCCAGCTACTGCGGCTCCAGTCGCTGCTGAGCCGGTGAAGGCTGCGCCTGCTGCTGCGTCAGCGAGCGCTCCAGCTGCGGCTCCAAAGGCTGCGCCTGCTGCGAGCGTTGTGAGCGTTGTGAACCCGCTGTCGTTCGCACCAGAACGCAACTCGCGCCGCGAGAAGATGAGCCGCATGCGTCTGCGCACGGCCGAGCGCTTGAAGGAGTCGCAGAACACGTCGGCGAGTCTCACGACGTTCCAGGAAGTGGACATGACGAACCTCATCAACCTGCGCAAGCAGTACAAGGACGCGTTCGAGGCCAAGCACGGTGCCAAGCTCGGCTTCATGTCGGCGTTCATCAAGGCGAGCGCGTCGGCGCTGCTTGAGGTGCCCGGCGTGAACGCGATGATCGACGACGCGCACCAGGAGATCGTGTACCGCGACTACGTGGACATGAGCGTGGCCGTGTCGACGCCCAAGGGCCTCGTGACTCCCGTACTGCAGAACACCGAGTCCATGGGCTTTGCCGACATCGAGAAGAAGCTCGTGGAGCTCGCGGACCGCGCGCGCACAGGTAAACTCACGCTCGAGGAGATGACGGGCGGCAACTTTACGATCTCGAACGGCGGTGTGTTTGGCTCGCTCATGGGCACGCCGATCATCAACCTGCCGCAGTCGGCGATCCTGGGCATGCACGCGACCAAGATGCGCCCCGTCGTGCACAACGGCGAGGTCGTCGCGCGCCCGATGATGTACCTCGCGCTCACGTACGACCACCGCCTGATCGACGGCCGAGAGGCCGTGACGTGCCTCAAGAGCATCGCCGACAAGATCGAGAGCCCCGAGCGTCTGCTGTTGGACCTGTAGGCGCCGAGGGACCTGTCTTTTTTTGCGGCGCACGCGCTGCGCTCCGCTCTGGAGCCGCTGATCTACACACACACTCATGTGAATGAATACACAAGCAGACCTTTTTCCATTTTGCATGATCGCATGCATATTGATGGCTCATGTTGCTTGTCAAAAAACACCAGAATACCGGTATCTTACTTCGGTATGTATCGGTATCCTCATCACTCCAGCATGCATAATTACGCACTGCCGGTCTCTCGCTAAATAAAGCGTTTTTTTCGTAAATAAGCAAAAAACAATGCATGGGGGCCACTATTGTAGCGGTGTCGAGTACGCACGGGGTCCCATATTTGCGCACTGGGGAAGAACGAACGGCAACCGCAGCAGCACCTTTGGCCGCCGCTCTCTCTGCGCGTGCGCCGCGCTTCCTCTCTCTCTCTCTCTCTCTGCGTGTACATAATAGAGCGTTTGTAGATAGCAGCCGCCTGCACACGACACATGGGCGTGATCTCCGTCGGCGCCGCGCTGGGCGTCAAGGACGAAGGCGCTAGCAGTGCGCACTCGAGCCTCGCGACGCCCTGCGCGACAACGTCGCCCGTGGTCGTCGGCCGGCGACGCGGCGCCTCGCGCTCGTCTCCTGCGCCGCCGCTCTCCGTGCCGACGTCCGCTGCGGCGCGCACTGCGCATTTCCATCCCCAGCAGCAGTACCAAGCGACCAGCGCGAGCGACCAGCAGAGCGCGAACAACCGGAAGAAGCCATTGCGGAAGCGAGCGATTGTGGGCAACAGCACCGCGAATGGCGGTGCCAATGTATCGGCGACTCGACCGAGTGGTTCTGGCGCGACCGTGAGCGCCCAGCAGGACGACATGGGCCAGTGGCAGGTGGCGCGAATGGTGACGGTGCCGATCCGGTGCGAGCCGCAGACGCTGCTCCCGCACGTCGTCGGCAACCGCGGCGCGCGCTTGAACGGCATCATGAGCCAAGCGAAGTGCATCATCGTGTACCGGAAGCGCGGCTTGGACGCGCAACGCAACAGCGCGCACGGGTTCACGATGAGCTTCCAGGTCTCGGCCGACACCATCAAGCGGGTATCGTGTTTGCGTGCAGCTCTCGCGCAGCGTTTTATACAAAGCTACACAAAGAGCAAAATGCAAACTCAATATTTATAATGTACTCGTAGGTGGACCATGGCGCCAAGTTGATACGATCGGCCGTCGAGAACGCCGAGCAACAGGCGCTTCAGAACCAGCTACCCACCGCCAGTAGCGGCAGTATCAATAGTAAGAACAGTAGCAGCACGGCTCGAGAGCGAAGGCAGAACTTGTCCGAGAGCGTATCAACAGTGCAGAGTCCAAGCGGCCTGAGCAACGGCACAACTGCGGCCGAGAAGCTCAGCGTCCATGAGCAGCCTGCAAGCTCGCGAGCACACAAGCGGACGCAACCAGACTCGAAGGACGAACGCGACGAAGACGAGACGCAACGCGATCGAAAACGTCGAATAGCGATGCCGGAATCAGCGCAAGAGAGCAGCAAACCTGACGACGACACGGCCCAAAGCGACAACGCGCTCGACATTGATGCGTATCGAATACAATTGCAGCGCAGTGCAGCCCTGTCGCGGCGAATTGCCAGCGAGGCCGCGCAAACACAAGCGCAAATGGTGGTTGAGAAGCACAAGTATGTGTCGTTGCTGCGCCAGGCCGAGGCCATGAAGCACAAGCGACACGTGTCGGATATCGTGGTGAAGACGCAATGTGCGATCCTCGCATCGCCGTCTACGTCTGCTGCCAAGAAGAAGCGCGTCAAGATCGAGCAGCTCAGTTCCGTGCAAGATGCGTGCTGGAGCAATGGCGCGTTTCGCCATGTGGTCGCGCCTGTGCTTCGAATACAATGGCCGCCGCTCAGGAAGAAGCCCTCTGTCGCAATGCCAGCGCCTGGTTCGCTGGGGAACCGGTTACCAGCCAAGCTCGTGGATGACGACCTCGTCAAGTTATTTAAGAAGATTGAAGCCTTCAAGAAAGTGGTGACTCGAAGCGCACCGCCAACGGAAAAGAAGCAGCAGCGAGACGCGCCGGAAGGTGCGGAACACGCGCTGTACGAATTCAACGATGATGTGAATGACGCAGAAGTGCCACCCAACGCGGCTTCAACCGCTGCGAATGAGGCAGAGAATGGCGCTCGAGCGAGATCGCTGTCCGCGGTTCAGCTGGAGGCTCGAATCCCTATTCCTGCTGCGGCAACGTCTACTGCGAACCCATGCAGTCAGGAGAACCGTCGCGAGTCCTTCCGGTCCACATGGGATGTCCCGGGGCTAACGCGCGACCTGAATTTGGTGCAGGATTACACGGAGGAAAGCGAATGCAAACTGCTGCAGTTTTTGGTTGGCCAGCGGCAGTATTTCTACATGGAGCCGCTGCTGCTGGATCATGGGACGGAGAGCCCAGACACGCTAAAGCGATGGATCCTCTCGGAACGCGACATTGAACGCATCTGTCGC
Source organism: Globisporangium solare (assembly GCA_023335675.1). Classification (NCBI taxonomy): domain Eukaryota; phylum Oomycota; class Peronosporomycetes; order Pythiales; family Pythiaceae; genus Globisporangium; species Globisporangium solare. The sequence continues at coordinate 8,649 of JAADVP010000260.1, read as the reverse complement.
TACCTCTCGGAGCATGATCAATTGGGAGCCAAACTCGTTAGCAGCGTGCGAGACGCCGAGAAAGACGCCAGAGCCAACGCGACGAAGTCTGTTGGGATGTTCAAGTCGTCCAAGGGAAGCCACTGGACTGCCTTGCAACGCCAGTTTGTTGACCTGCACTCGCTCGCACTCGCTGTGCATCTCCTCGGGTACCATTACCACGCGATCCAAGCTCTCAGACGTGGCGGCGTGCGTTTACATGGCCACAAATCGTCGTTGTCGGATCGCGATCTTCTCGCAGACGACACCTTGAAGTCTGATTTGTTCAAGTTCATTCTCCGCCCGATCCGTTCGTCTGCGATTGAGTCGAGTCTGCTGGACTCGTTGCCGATTTCGCTCGTGCGCGAGACCGTGGAGCATTGCCCCGAGGTGCTCAACCATGTACTGAACTGGAGAGAGGAAGAAGACATCCCGACAGAGTTGCCGCAGGATATCCAGCATGCAAAGAGCGCGAACGGCTCGAGCGCGTACCTGCAGGCGTTGATGGACCGCTTGTCGACGCATTTGTCGGAGCTGAGTGTCGTTCTGACGTCTCTCGGCAGGAAAGCGCGACGCAAACTGAGCACGCAGCTCAAGGACATCGCGCCAGACGATCAAGACAAAGTGATTTCTCTGACCAGCCAATTCAAGACCGTCATGGCGAACGTCGTGATGGAAAACGTCAAGCTGCAGCTCCACAAGTGGGCGACTGTGTTTTTGGAGAATTCGTGTTCGTGGGTGGGCTCTGACTTTGAAGACGCGTCTATGGACTACAGGAGCGATGACGATCGCACATATGACAAGTTTACGTGTCTCCAGGACGCGCTGTTTGTGTGGCACAACAAGAAAGTGCTGTACTCGGCAAAGGACGACCTCGCGGATGTCGAAGAGACTGGAAACAGCAGCAGCACACTCACCGCGGCGACTGCAACATCGCACAAGGTGAAGGATGCGCAGTCTTCTACTGTCTCGGATCTGACGTCGTCCACTGGTGCAGACTCGTCGTCCACTAGTGCAGCGCCGCATCATCTCAACAGAGCCGTCGAGAATGAGCTGCAGCTTCTCAAGCGACTGACGCCTGCGGCGATGCTCAACAAGATGGAGCACCATTTCGCCGAGTCCGATATCGGCAAGCACTTGCTGTCAGTGAAAAACACCGCAAGACTGCGAACGGAGCTGTTCGAATCTCTGAGAACGATGAAAAGGCAGATGGAGGTCATGGGGCGCTCGGCGCATTGGCGCACGCATGTTAAGCACTCGAATGCGCTGAAACGCGAGTTGGCCAAGCAGATGGACATCGAGAAGCAACTCGTGCTGAACCAGTGGGCAGTTTTCTACAGCAGACACTCGAAAATGGCGGCGAAGACGAGCGGTCTCGACGATCCACTCGAGAAGAAGCAGCAAACTGAAGACGCCACTGCTGCTGTCGCGAATGGCAAACCGGCCGCACCGGAACAAGAGGAAGCAACGCGTGAACCAGCTGACGATAGCATAGAAAGCAAGACAAACAAAGCAGCAACAGCCATGGAGATCGATTGGACGGGCGTGTTTGATCCAGCCACCGACTCGGCGGACGCGATCGAGATGAAGAAGTTGCGCCATGAGCTGCAAGCGACCAACTCGATGCTCGTGAGCAGTGTGCTTACAGGACGACGAGCGAATCGCGGTGACGCACAGGATGGTCTCGATGCAGACCACAGAGCGCTCGTCGACGAGTGCAACGCGCTGACGCAGTCGTGCGTCGCAGCACTAAGCAAGTTCTTGGGGGACGCTGTGGATAGCGACGTCGCGTCGCAGATCCAAGCCGCATACGAGACGACTGCGACGACTCCTCGACGGCGAGCGCGCACTCGCTCGGTTGTCATCCCTGACGAGGCTCCTGCGTCGGTGCCGGAAGCGATGGCAGCTCGAGTCGGCGACTTGGGTGGCGACAGCTCGAGTCGAAAAGCTCGCGCGCATGCAGCAGATACGGGACGGAAGTCGGCGCGTTCACTGACTCAAGACGATGGGTCAGTGGCGTCTGACGATCCGGCCACGAAGAAGACAGCGTCGCGCCCCAGCAGCTTTGCTGACGACGAAGACCGAGAGCGAAGAAGAGGAGCAAGCAGCGCAGCATCGGCGTCGGGGGTGTCGTCAACGGCCACGTCTCCGACATCTTCTGGATCGAAGAAGTCGCGCTCGAGTCACAACGCGGCGGTGCCGCTGCGAATGGGGTGCTCCGGATGCCGAGATGCGCGTCGTCGATGCACAGGCTGCTGCGGCTGCAGCGCGCACTGTGCCTGTGTGAGCTGCGGATGCCGCGTGTGCTGCTCGACGCGGCTGTCGGCGGTTCAGAAGACGTTGGCGATGCTCGTGAGCTGCGTGGAAGCCAACGAAGGCTGCAAGTGGGTGCATCCCAAGCCACGCGCGAGCTCGTTGTCAAGCGACGCTGAGAGCTCATCCATGACGTCGTCGTCGACGCCTCAGTTCACGAGCCGCATCTGCGGCATGTTGCGCATTTGCTTCAAGTGTTTGTACTGCGGCGCGCATTGCACTTGCGTGCGTCCGTCGGCATCGGGTCACGCCGGCTTTGGTCTTCGCGGGGCAAAAGCGCCATCGACGCGACGAGAGCGGCGGTTTAAAGCCAAGCCAGCGGCGACGCAACGGCGCACGGCAGCGGCTGCGGTCAGCGAAGAAAGTGTGGACCCCGAGATCGCGCCGAAGACGGGACCAAGTGCGAGAACGCGACAGGCTGCAACAGCATCAAGTGCCGCTCCATCGGCAGCGTCTGGGGGCGCAGACGTGCCACCAGATATGTTTTCGTTCCCAGACGATGCGTTGCCGCCGCCGCCGCGGAAGGACCAGGGCAAGAACGAGCAAGAAGATCTGTTCCGCGCGGCGCGCGTGCGCATGAAGCTGCAGCGCAACACGTTCTCCAAGCTCCATTCGCTGTACGGCTCGCTGCCGCCGAACACGCTTTTGGAGGGCGAGGTTCTGTGGCAACCCGAGCGCATCCGCATGATGTGGGAGCGCAAGGACTTCTTTGGCGTGCTCGGCGTGCCACGCGACGCCACGACGCAGCAGATCAAGCGCCAGTACCGGAAGCTCGCGCTGAAGCTGCACCCGGACAAGACCATGGACGTCGGATCGACGCATGAGCAGCAGAGTGAAGGCGCTGGCAGCAGCTACACGACGAGCACAGCGGACGAGCGCGTCGAGGCGTTTGTGGCCGTCACGCACTCGTACAAACTGCTCTCGGGCGACCCAAAGAACGCCACGAGCAGCAGCAATCTGTGGAAAGCGGCAAACTAGTTTTTTCCCTCCTTTTATTTTTTTTAGTAAACCTCGTGCGCCAACAGTTTCGAGACCAGCGTCGGTTACCCAAGAAAAGAGCGAGTCTCGCATTGCAGCGAGTCGGACGTGAAGAGCCGCCCGAGGATTCGCGTGGCACTTTGGCAGCTAGCTAGCGTCATGGACGTGAACCGCATTTTCTCGGCCGAGCAGATCGCGGTGCCACCGGATATGCCGTTCGTGATCAAGGACTGGACCAAGGCCGTGATCCGCGACAACCCGGACGACCTGCTGCGCTTTTCGCTGAAATGGTTCCAAGAAAAAGCAGCGCTCGTGTCGAAGCGCAAGGCCGCCGAGAACCAGATCCGCCGCATGCGCCAGCTGTTTGAGACCTACGACGTCGACGGCAACGGCCGCATGGAGGCCAAGGAGCTTCATAAATTCCTCGTGGACGACCTCGGACTGCCGCTTGACGACAGCGAGCTCGACGACCTCGCGACAGACTTGGACGCCGACGCCACGGGCTTCATCGAGCTCCACGATATCATCCAGTGGTACTCGCATCGCTAGGTGCGCCAGCTCAAAGACCGAGGCAACAAAGAGAAAGAAAAAAGGGGGACGACGAGGTTTGTAACATTGTGTATGGATTTGCTTTTTTTGCCTTTGCTTTTCTGTCGGGTTGTATTTATGTGAGTTCCTATTTATCCGCACTATCATCGCTTCTCTCGTTCTCGCTCGGCGCTGCGCTTGGGGGCTGCGTCGCTTGTGGCGCATGCTCGTGGCGTCAAGTCTACTCGACGGTGGGCGCCGCCACGGCCTCGGAGACCGACGCCGCGGCCGCGGACTTGGAGTCGCTCTGCCAGATGCGAATCGTGCCGTCCTCGGAACCCGTCGCGAAGCTCTCGCCGCGCGGCGCGTACCGCAGACACCGCACGGGGCCGTGGTGGCCCTTGTGGCACTCGAGCATCTCGCCCGTTTGGTAGTCGAACACGCGCACCCACGTGTCCGAGCCGCCCGCGATGAACTTGTCCTCGCGCGGATGCAGCGACGCGCCGCCTTCCTCGGCAAACGAGATCGGCATCATAAACGACCGCAGGAGCGCAAAGTTGTTGGCCACGTCGTAAAAGTACACCTATTGCACACCAGCAGCAGCGATTGCGGGTCAGATAAGCCGGCGCATGCAACGCACAAAGCATCACCACTCGTCTCACCTTTTTGCCAGCCGCGACCGTGAGCACGCTGTTTTGCCGCGACGCCTCCATGTCCATGACGCCGCCAGCGTCCACTTTGAACTCGTGCACCTTTTGCGCCGACTCGAGGTTCCAGACCGTGATCGTGCCGTCGATCTCGCCCGTGACCGCGCGCGCGTCGTTGATCACGGCGACCTTGCGGATCTGCTCTTTCGTCGCAAGCTCGAGCGTCGGCGGCGGCGGCGGCACGAAGATGCCCGTGCGGCCCTCGCTCTTGTAGTGCTCGAACTGCTCCTTGACCGTGAGCAGGTCGTAGACGCGCAGCAGCTTCTCGTGGCCCGCCGTGAGCAGCCGCGCGCCGTCGGGCGTGAACGCGACGCTCTTGACGATGTGCTTGTGCTCAAACGTCGTGATCACGTCGCCCGAGAGCGCGTCCCAAAACTTGACCGAAAAGTCCGCCGAGCCCGTGGCCGCGAACTGCGCGCTCGCGTCGATGGTCGCGCTCCACACGGCGCCCTTGTGGCCCTCGAATGTGCCGATCCAGTCGCCCGTGTCCGCGCGGCGCAGCATCGGGAGCTTGTCGTGGCACGCCGAGATGAGGAAGCAGCCGTCGGGCGTCACGGGGCTGTACTGCACCTCGGCCAGCGGGCGCGAGTGGCCCGGACACACCACGGGGATCTGGCGCAGGCCGCTGCGCGACGACGGGGACAGCGGCGGCGCGTCCATACTGTGCGATGCGGTTGCGGATAAGCGAGCGGGTGGGGACGGGTGGCAGTATACGCTTCCGAGCGGCGGCGCTTGCGTGGTCGCGGCGCGATGGAAATGTTATGTGAGGAGCTCTTTCGGAGCGCGGCCGGGAGGGTTATGTGGTTCGCCCCTGATAGAGCGACCGTGCGGTACGCAGCGTATACTATCATAAATACGAGTAACAAGGTTGTTTTGTACAGTGATAATAGTATGGATGCAGCAATATTGAGAAATATATAGGTTTGCGGAGGGAGAGTGGACGGGGGTGGGTTGAGACTTGGCAGTCAGTGCCAAAGGGGGGAAGAAAGAATGCGTGGGGGGCGAAACACACGAAAAGATCGATCGCGACTACGAGTGCGAACTTAACCGGATGTGAGGGGAGGCGTTTAGGAACATTGTCGATAAGAGCATTTGGGATAAAGAACCACATAGGGTGGTTGAATAGCTGAGTTTAACGACATGATGCAATTAGACTCTACCACATGGAGTTGAAGAAGCATGTGGACTTAACGTCAAGCTGCTTGAAGCATCGTCTCTAAACCGGTAAAGCAGCACCTCCGTTTTGCAACCTAAAGCCTGTTTAAGTCTATAACAGACATTATGCCCAAAAAGTGCATTCGCGCACCGTTGAGCCAGGTTGCATACCTCCACCAACCAACCATTTCACGTACCCATCACAAGAGGAGTATCACCAAGGCATCACAAACCGCGATTATGCATAACCCTGTTTGCCATCGCAAATATCCGAACTCAGAGGTTCCACTGTAGAATCCAGCAACCTTCGCGCGACCTATCACCAACATTCACTCGCCCCCACCCACGTCATCCACAAAGACCGCACGCACGCAAAATGGCACCAGCGATGGCCGAGCAGCTCGCGGTAGCGACTTGCGCGGCGCCGACCAACATCGCGACGCTCAAGTACTGGGGCAAGGCGTCCGAGGCGCTCAACACGCCCATCAACTCGTCCGCGAGCGTGACTCTGCACCAGGACCAGCTGCGCACCAAGACGACGGTGGCGAGCGCGCCGTCGTTCCGCACCACGCAGCTCTGGCTCAATGGCAAGGAGCAGCCGATCAACAAGCGCGTTGCGACCGTGATCCGCGAGATGAAGCTCGCGGCCAAGCGCCCACAGCGTTGGGAGCACGCGCACCTGCACATCGTGTCGGAGAACTCGTTCCCGACGGCGGCGGGGCTCGCGTCCTCGGCGGCCGGGTACGCGTGCCTCGTGGCTGCGCTCGCCGAGCTTTTCGAGGTCGACGAGCAGTTCCCGGGCCACCTATCGACGATCGCGCGCCAGGGATCGGGCAGCGCGTGCCGCAGCCTTCACGGCGGCTTTGTGCGCTGGGAGAAAGGCGGAGCGCGCGCGGACGGACGCGACTCGCGCGCGGTTCAAGTCGCCGATGAGCACTACTGGAAGGAGCTCTGCGCGATCATCTGCGTCGTGACCGACAAGGAGAAAGACACGAGCAGCACGAGCGGCATGAAGACCACCAAGGACACGAGCGCGCTGCTGCAGTTCCGCGCCGAGCATGGTACGTTCACTGGCGTTGCATGTTTCTAATACCCTTTGGTGTGCACAAATGGGGAAAAAAGCATGGCCTGACTCGTTGGACGTGCTTGCGCTCGGTACGCTAGTCGTCGACGGCCGCCTCGCCGCGATGGAGCGCGCGTACTTGGCCCGGGATTTCGCGGCCTTCGGCAAGCTCACGATGCAGGATAGCAACCAGTTCCACGCGACGTGTCTCGACACGTACCCGCCGATCTTCTACCTGAACGACATCTCGCGCAAGATCGTGCACCTCGTGCACGCGTTCAACGCGCAGGCGGGCGAAGTGCAGGCCGCGTACACGTTTGACGCCGGCCCGAACGCCGTGATCTTCCTCGAGGAGCAGCACGTGCAGGAGGTCATGTCGCTCTTGCTCCAGTGCTTCCCCTCGTCGTCACCAGTCGAGATCAAGTCGTCGATCCCTATGGACAGTGGCAAGGCCTCCGCCCTGATGCCGTCCATGAAGCTGCCAGCGCCGATCCGGGACGGGATCAAGATGTTCTACGTGTCGCGCGTCGGCGGCGGCACGCGCGTGCTCGGGCCGCAAGAGGCGCTCGTAAACCTGGAGACCGGCGAGCCGCTGCTGCCATCTGCATCGCCGAGTCGCGCAAGCAAGCGCTCGCAGTGCTTTTGGGCGCGTCAGATCCGCGACAACGCGTGGGTTCCCTACATTGTCGGCGCTGCCGCAGTCGGGGCCGTTGCCGTGGCTGCGATGACAGCGCGGCGATAAAACAGAAGACGTGGAGCAGCATTATAAACCGACCCAACAACCCAACGAATAAACAGCATCTAGACGCTTGCTTTGGCTACAAATTAGGATGGCCTCGGCGCATACGGGCGCTCTACCACAAAGATGTACATGCACCTTTTTGTTTTTTCTTTCTATTCCTGCAGGCGCTGCTGCACGAGCGCGACGAGCTCGTCGTCCGACAGCACTGCAGATTGCGCCCACGGCGGCGGCGCGAGCTGCATGCGCTGCATACTCGCCATGGCGCTCTCTCGCGTCGCTGGGTCCCAGGATCCCAGAGCAGGGGTTGGCGCCGCTGCGCCCTCGGGCCGAGAGCTGCTTGCGGAGTCGGGATTGCTGTCCTCCTCGTCTTCTTCGTCGTCTTCTTCGTCGCTAGCGTCGCCAAGTGGCTGGTAAAGCTCGCCGCCATCGCTGCTGCTGGTGGGTGGTGCCGCTGGCAGCAGCGCATACTCGCCCAGAGCATGTGTACACGCTTCTTTGCTTCCTTCGGCATCGCTCGCGTCCTTTTCATTCAATGGGCCATTGTCACTTGCGGATTGCGCAACGACGGCTGCGTACTCGGCCTCGAGCCTCGCGAGCGGGTCGAAATGCGCGAGGAAACGCTCTACCGTGGCCTCGCCCAAGTCCACAAGAGGCGGCTCGAGTGGGGCAGGTGTACGCTCGCGGCCTTTGGCGGTGGCATCCGCCGCAGCGCGCGCGTCCATTGCGCTCACATCGGCGGCGTTCATTGTGCTTGCGGCTTTTTTTTAGAGATTATGGTAGAGGATCCGAAACAGGACCCGAGAATAGCAACTCTCGGGTTGCAAACTGGTTTATGATGTCAGCAGTACATCTCAGCAGTTGTCCTTAGAGACGTGAGATAGCAATTTGTGAAGTTTGCGACCAACTACTGTAAAACGATTCTTCCGTACCCGCTTCCGCACTGTGACACGATACAAACTCAGTGCGAAAATTTTGATTTATATATTTTTTTAAATCGAACGATACAAACTAAAAATGCTTTTGCAAATAATGAAAAAGTTTCCGAAACCATATCATAAAAACTCCGACAGCTCCGACCTCTCCGACTGTACCAAAAAGTTGGAACAATAGGAGCAGCTGACAATTATTTTGTCCATGTCCAAAAC
>JAADVP010000026.1:0-52654 GCA_023335675.1 Globisporangium solare | reverse complement strand
TACGATTCAACGCGCTTCTTGCCCTTGCCCTTGCCCTTCGCACCGGCCTTGGCGGGGGTCTTCGCTGCCTTCTTGCTTGGAGTCTTGGCCATTGTTGCTGATCGAGTCAAAAATGAGAATGACCTGGCTTCGGGAATACACGCCTCATCCAAGCAAGCAAACAACACACCAGCAAACCAAAAAACGCGGGAGAAGTTGGCATCCCGAACAAAATTGACTACATTCGGGACGCTCGTCTTCTCCCTGCGCTCGCACACTCGGCGGTGATTGGCGGAATGCTCTGCGTCAGTTATTTACGGAAACACTCCGAGAGTGCCAAAACTGAGACCGAAAGTTGACGTGGAATACGCGTATTTCCGTGTGACCCGAATTGCGTGCAGTTGAGTTTTTTGGATGCCACAAAGTGGCATCTCGAAAAGCCCTTCACGCTAATACGGCGAGTAGCGACTGTCAATGAGTTGTGTAAACTTGACCATGCTCCTGTGTTTGGTGGCATTGGAGATGTTGCTCCTCTTTATTTAACGCGCAGTCGTGCAGACTGTGACTGGATGCTGCTGCCTAAAGTACAATTAGAGACAAAGCCGAGGTTCTTGGCACAATCGCAACTCTACAGAGCCGGAGTTGTATTTTCACCTATCCGGAAATGCGCCACTCGTCCTTTTGAAAAAAGAGACCCTTCCTGCCTGTCACTTCAAGACTGTAGCGTCACGATGTTGAAGCGACATAGAAAGCGGGGAAGCGAGCTCCTTTTGACACGGGAGCGCGTTTGCGTAATGACTCTGTAGCATGATGCAGACCACTGTTTTCTCTCTTCTCCAGCCAGTCCGTGTCCATGTACCCACGCACCCAGCAGCATCTGACAGCGGATCACGGAAGATAGAGCTACGCCATCCATGTTCGCCTCCGATGTCAAAGTCCGTCCAAACAAACCGCCCATCTAAACAATCCAAGTCGTTTGTCTCTGGATTCCACACCCCACTGCCCTCTTTTATTGCTTGTGAGTTCAGTCAAACTCAGCCAAAACACCATTCGTCCATTGGCTAATAGCCTCCCAACAACGAATTCGATTCGTGGAAAAAGAAGGCGGAATCCTACCGTGTTTTGCTAGTTGAACCTTTTTTTTCTGTCTACTGTCGTTTTTCCGCATGATCACCCCCTAATAAGGGGTGGCGTTCGTGTGTGGCGCTCCCAGATCTGCATCGACGCCAAGAGATCATTCGGCCAGCCTCGGACTAAAGCGAAGACCGCCGACGCCATTGCCGCTCTTGCCGCTCTTGCCGCTCTTGCCGCCCAGCGCCCGAGTCCACCGACAGCACCATGTTCAGCCGCCCTCTCGTCCGCTACTCGGCCACGCTGCAGCAGCGCAGCTTCGCTGCGCTCACCCGCGAGAGCATCAACTCCAAGGTGCTCGACGCCGAGTACGCCGTGCGCGGGCCGCTCGTGCTGCGCTCAGTCGAGTACACCAAGCGCCTCAAGAACGGCGACAAGTCGCTGCCGTTCGCCAAGGTCATCCCGTGCAACATCGGCAACCCGCTGATCTTGAAGCAGGAGCCGATCGAGTTCCACCGCCAGGTGCTCGCGCTCGTGAACGTGCCGGGCCTCGTGGACACCCCCGAGGCCAAGAAGCTCTTCCAGCCGGACGCCATCGCGCGCGCCAAGTTCTACTTGGACAACATCCCTGGTGGCACTGGCGCGTACGGTCACAGCAAGGGCTCGGAGATCGTGCGCATTGAAGTGGCCAACTTTTTGGAACGCCGCGACGGATACCCTGCCGACCCGGAAGACATTTTCCTCACGGATGGCGCGAGTCCAGCGGTGCAAAACACGCTCATGGCGCTGATCCGCGACGGGAACGACGCGATCTTGGCGCCGATCCCGCAATACCCGCTGTACTCGGCTGCGATCGCGCTCAACGGCGGTACGCTCACGGGGTACTACCTCGACGAGAGCAAGACGTGGGCGTCAACTGTGGACGAACTCACGCGAACCACGAACGAAGCGCGAAGCCAGGGCAAGACCGTGCGCGCCATCGCTGTGATCAACCCAGGCAACCCCACGGGTCAGTGCCTCACGACGGAAAACATCCAGGAGATCATCAAATTCGCGCAAAAGGAGAACGTCGTGATCCTCGCTGACGAAGTGTACCAGGAGAACGTGTACGCTACTGGAAAGGAGTTTGTGTCGTTCCGCAAGGTGCTCAAGGACATGGGTCCAGCGTACAACGACGTAGAGTTGATCTCGTTCCACTCGACGTCCAAGGGCTTCACGGGCGAATGCGGTCGTCGTGGCGGGTACATGGAGCTCATGAACATCAGCGAGTGCGCCAAGGACCAGTTCTACAAGCTCATGTCGGTCAACCTGTGTTCGAACATTGAAGGTCAACTGATGGTCGGCTTGATGACCAACCCGCCAAAGGAAGGTGATGCGTCGTACGCTCGCTACGCCGAGCAGCGCGACACCACGCTGAGCTCGCTGAAGCGCCGTGCCGTGAAGCTCGTCAAGGCTTTCAACGAACTGGAGGGCGTGACATGCAACGAAACGGAAGGCGCGATGTACACGTTCCCTCAGATCACGCTGCCTCCAAAGGCCGTGGAAGCGGCCAAGAAGGCGGGACTCGCGCCAGACGCCTTCTACTGCATGGAGATGCTCGACACGACGGGTATCATCGTGGTGCCGGGCTCGGGCTTCGGTCAGCGGGAGGGCACGTGGCACTTCCGCTCCACGATCTTGCCACCTGAAGAAGATATTGATGAAGTGATCGAGAAGACCGCTACGTTCCACGCGGATTTTATGAACAAGTACAGATAAGCACGCGACAGCGGTGCCCAAAGAATACAGCCACATCTTGTAGTGAATGAATGATCCGCGGCACTTGACTGTCTGTCTTTCGTGGCTTCAGCAACGCCCTGACATGCGGCGTGTTCGTTCTTACATATTGGATCATTTCTTCTTTCATTGAAGTCGTTATGGCTTACCGTCTTATCGCTGTGGATGCTGTGGCCTTGGGCTTGAAGCTATTGACACCGCTGCTGCTTTCTATTGTTCCTAATCGGCTTTTGTTTGCACTCGTGGTAAGCGCAGAACTCCCGCTGCTAGACGCTGTCATCACTGTGCCGACGGAAGACGAGCTCGAGATCGAACTGGTGCCTATTGTGCCACTGCTGCCCGGTTTGGTCCCCGTGGAGGGGCTATTCTCTCGCTTTGCTGGAGCGTACGGCCGGATGATTGGGATCTTTGTCATCGTGCCAGTATCTTTCGGCAACCCCGTTCCACTCCGAATCGATGCTGCTGCGGTTTTACTATTTGTGGTACTTGTCAGTTTGCCAGTGGACCCCATCACTTTAATGCCCTGCGGCATCTTCGCATTCGGTGGGCGGACTGGAGCACAATTCGGCAAGGTTGTCAATGACGGAGAAGGCTTGTTTGGCATCTTCGGTGCAGTTTTGCCTCGATTTGGATCGGGTTTCACGGGTATCCCAATTGTCAACGCATTACTCCCGACGCTCCCCATACCTCCATTGCTACTCGCCCCTCCTCGACTGGATTCTTTACCCTGTGATTTCGTGAGCTTATTGACGAGATCCAACGACTTGACGCGTGCTCTGTGAACCACTTGACCGTCCTTTCCGACGACTAGCGTGTACTCGAGCATGCTCGACCATTTGGAATCTGCAGACGAGTCTTCGTGGTCGGACACCAACCCTAGATTTTCTTCTTCACTGACTCTACGCTTGTCATCTGAGTCTTCTTGTGGTCGTCTCTGGCCAATATCGGAAAGCTCGATGGCAGTTTTAGCATCCATAATTGCATTCGCAACGTCTCGATCCGTGTCGGCAGCAGTGGCATCTTCCAAAAACTGTCGAATTCGCTCCAGCGTCTTGTCGTCACCCAAGTACATGAGGGCATCCTTCCACTGGGGAACAACTGCTGTAGCTTTGAGACGAACATTTGGGATGGGATCTTCCAGCAGGTCAATTGCAATATTCAAAAAGTTCAGTCGACAATATTGACGACTGTTGACTTCGAGCGCGAACACGCATGCGTCCAGGTACAAAATGCGCCGCCAATAGCTTTTCGAGTAGCCATACTCATTCCGAATCTTGCTGAGCAGCGAATATCGGTGGCTGGAGACGTCATTCTTTCGAATGCATCGAATAAGCGCCTGCATTGCGAGCAACTGAACGGGTCTTGCTCCTTCCTCGATTAAATCAAATATGATTGGAATCACCATCTCGTATATCTGCAGCGACGAGCGAAATGACGGGAAACACTGCAGCGTCTCGACGAACGTGACCAACTCTCGACTTCGGCTCGCTGGGACAATGCTGTGGAACTGAATAATCGACTTGATGACCGCATCCAACACAGCAGCCTACATTACAGTTTATGTTTACTTGGACAGTCAGTGAAAGGGAAAGGAAGACAAGCGAAGCTCAAAAGAGTGGTTACCTTCGCGTCGTCATCTCCTGGGCCAAACATGGAGCTCATTATTTGAGGGACGCGGGAAATGGCCATACCCTGCACAGATGCAGACTCATCTTTCAACAACGTGACTGCCAGGGGCTTGAGATACCGCTGAGCGCGCTGCTGCCCCAGTAACAGTACAACTTCGTGAATACCGGCAGCGACATGGTATCGAACCTACGAAAACGTGGCGCATACGAAGGTCAATAATACGAAACACAACATGGTGTAAACAGAGCTCCACCAAGTGAATACCTTTTCAACGGGGTCATTGGAAAGTTTCACCAGCAGATCATCCATGAGCAACGGCACGTAAGATCCGCCGAAAGCTTTTACAATCGCTGGGAAGTTGTAAGCACAGTACTGGCGAAGCTGAATGTCGTCTTTGATGCACAGCTTTGCGTAACCTTGGAGGAAAACCGGCGCGTTGTCACTTCCGAGATGGTTCAAAGCAGCGAGCTTGGTGACAAGGTCGCCGTACTGCTCTGCTAGCAGCCGCACCAGGTAATCTGGGTGGGATTCGACCATGTTCAAAAACTCAGGAATGACGCGCTTTATTCTTTCGGCGGCAGAAAAAAGTCCAGCAGAGACAGAAGCGCAAGGAAAGCGGTTTGCTTGGCCTGATTGCCAAATAGCACGACCAGTCAAGTACCAGACAGAAAGAAAAGAAACGTATTAAACGTTGGACCTCATACCTGCTCTTCTTCGTCTTGCAATAGCTCCAACAGCTCAGGTAGCAGCTCCGAGCACGCCTTTTCCTCACTAAAGGCACGGTAGTACAAGCGTCAGGCCATTCCAATACTCTCACTACAATTTGGCCTTAATTTCTTACCCAACAGCACGAGCTAATGCATCCAGCTGGATGCACATACACTTCCGAACCTCTGCGTCTGTATCTTGACAGAGTGCCATCATATGCATCAACGGTTCCGGTTATTATGTCATCCCACCAGCCTATTAGCTCACGTTATTGTAGCAGACATAATCTCACCTTTTGAAAAAAACAGTCCTTCGATATCTTGTGACGATAACATTTTTTGCGCCGTGACAGCGCCAAGGAGAAGGCAGCATATCAAGCGCGATCCCGGAGGTTGTGACACGTCGCCTTTATCAATTGCGACGCGAAGAACCTGTTGACGACGCGAATACATAACAAACAATTCTCAATGAGACGAGAACGCAACTGGCTCCGGCAAACTTTGTATATGTGTCTCACCTGAGTCTTCTTGAGTGATCCGCCAAGTCGCGACAAGGAGGCGATCACAGCGAGACTCGCGTCTTCTGCGTAGTCCTTTTGTTGAATCTCGGAGACCATATCGAGCGCCAGTGGGACCAACAGTTTGGCAACCTGCTCGTCGGAGAGCAGAAACACCGCATTCTTCTTCTCTTCACGGCAAACCTCTAACTGTTGCGTGTACTCATGATGGAACGACGCCGAAGGAAAGCTCAGCACTTTGCCATCCACTGTGGCACACGCTAGACTGGTGATGCCTTGGAAAATCTCTTGGAGTACTGCTGAGTTTGTATTCGTCTCTGATTCGCATTTCTGCCACGCAACCTAGAAAATTCCACATCTTAGCAACCGGCGCATGACAATCGTTTGTTGCCCCGGCTTAGTTAATAAGCACCGAGCCAGCCTACCTTCGCGCAATCAAGGATGAGGACGAGGTTGCCTTTCGTATTGTTGCTCGCCAAGATCTTGGGCAGCGATGACAACACACTGATCTTTTGCTTGTCTAGTCCTGTTTTGAGCAATTGCTCCGCTCGTTCCATTTCCGGTAAATCTTCATTTACATTCAGCTTCTCAAGATCGGAAAGAGACTGATCATTTTCGCAGTACAAAATCAAATCAGTAGTTCATCCAATCCATCTATCTTCTAGTTCAGCGACGAACCACATACCAGTGTATCTTCTCGCTCAAAGCATTCTGCCTCGCGTTCATTAAAGAAGCCGAGCTCCTCCATCGTCGGTGGTATCGGGGGTCGTCAGTCGATATGCCACAGCGCTCCTTCCAGCTTCATTCGCCGGACAACCAACAGCACACCCCTTCGAGTCCAATCGACCGACAGAACGCTTCCCCGCCTTTCTCCTCTCCACACTTTCAACTGCGTCGCCCTCGTGCTTGCCTGAAGCATGCAGCGGCAGTCCCTTGTCTGCGACGCAGTCTATAAATTGCTCACGTCGCTCTTGACTCGCCTGTTGGCACTGTTGGCGGGTGTGTCATGAGTGCTATTCTTGCGAGCGAAACGACTTGAATATAAAAAGAGCCTTGAGAGCATTTTCCAACGCGCTTGCTTCTGGGTCCAGCAGCTAGCAGCAGTGCGAGTCTCACTGTCTCTGCTCAGTCCAATTTAGATACTTGTTGCTGCGTGATTTTTCATTCGCTTGTTTATGTATGACGCACAGTAGAACACAGCGATATAGTGGAGCAATCAGCCTGCATCAACTGGGCGTGGATTTGCTGCTTGTGTGAGCACCGGGGTTCATCACGTCCAGGTACTTTTGCCAAATGAATGCGACTTCCTTGTCTTTGCCGCGCACCAGCTGATCGAGTCGCCGCTGTTCCGTCTCACGCTGGGACTCACTGAGCAGCAGTTCTTCTCGCAGACGGCGAATCTCACGGTGCATGGGTCTCTCGTTCACCTGGGCTTTCTCGAGTGCGCTCGTAAGCTTGCTCATTTTCTCGCGGAGTTGCAAGATCTGCTTTTGCTTTTCTAGCTGCTGCGCAGCGACATCCGATTTCCACACGACTTCATCTTCCTGAGCCTGCTGCTTATCGGCTGCTGCTTGGTTGGTAACACTCCGCAGCTCGTCGAGCTCTCGCTCCAAAGCATGAAGTTGACGTTCGAGCTTTGCGTTCTTTGTATACCAGATCTGTTCTCGCTCCGTCTCCTCACGCTTCACTTGGATTAGGTTCTGCATGAGCTCTGCTTCTTTCTCGTTCTGGGAATCCAATTGTCGCTTCAATGCATCCACAGTACGAAGCGCGCGTTTTATCTTGGATTTCCATGCGCTCACCTCTTGCTTGTGCTCATCCAGACTCTCCTGAAGCGCCTGAATGCGTCTAGTGGAATCGCTCAGCTGCTCTTCAACACGCACAAACTCGTGCTCCCAATGCTCTCGTTCTTTCTCCTTTCCAGCCAATTGTTTCATCAGCACTTGCTTCTGCGTGAGATCATGGAGATGCATTTCCTTCGTCAACAGTGTTTTCTTAGCGTCAGCGATCTGCGCGTCTAAGCGCTCCGAGCGCGTCATCGCGTCGCTGAAGAGCGCCATGCGGTGCGCCAACTCCTCAGTCGTTTGCATAAGATTCTCTGTCAGCGCCGAGATCTTTTCGCGCAGCAGTTCGTTCTCGGTGTCTTTCTCAGCAATCTGTTCGCGCAGAGACTTCAACTCGCACAGAAACTGGTGCTGAAGCCGGTCTTCGTCACTCTCCGCATCGACATCGTCGCTCTCACTGCCATCATCCATCGACTGCCGCAGCATCTACTCCATACACACACACGTTTCTGCAAGCTCTTCTCCAACCCACATACACGTAGGACTCCAAGCATACACATAAAAAGCGGAATATTAGGGAAAAACGCACCCATATCCGCGGGTGTTTGCGCTTCCACACCTGCCTCTGGCTCCATGCGTCTCTTTCTTCTTCTTCCGTCGACAACAGCGACAATCCGTCCATCACCTTCTCCTTCTTTACGCACTTGCGCCCTTGTCCGCCCTCGCGCAGGCGCTGGGACTCCGCCGCCGGCGATGCGGAATTGCCACGTGCGCGCCTTCCTGCATTCTCACTGGTGCGTTGTCGCGCTTGGTCTGGGTTGCCGCCAGTGTCAGAGTGATGGTCGCTCGAGTGCATTCCGCGCAATGCAGGGT
The DNA here is from genome assembly GCA_023335675.1 of Globisporangium solare. NCBI lineage: Eukaryota > Oomycota > Peronosporomycetes > Pythiales > Pythiaceae > Globisporangium > Globisporangium solare. The sequence continues at coordinate 44,317 of JAADVP010000026.1, read as the reverse complement.
TAAAGCCCGCGCTCACTCACTCTTCAATTTGCCTCGTCGGACGCACTTGTCGACTCGCTTCCAGCGCCTCGGAGTATAGATAGATAGGATGGCGACTCTCGCTGCCGCGACCGACGAAGACAGATTCGTGCGGATCGCCCCGACGCAATTGGCAGAAACGCTGCGCACCGAACCGTCGTCGTCGAAGGCAGCGTGCCGCCCGCTCATCATTGACGTGCGCGGCGACGATTTCAAGGACGGTCACATCGCGACGGCCGTGAACCACCCGGAACCAAACTTCCACGATGACGAAAAAGTCGACGCACTCGTGGAGCAATACAAGCACGAAGACACGATCGTGTTCCATTGCCAGATGAGTCAAGTGCGCGGCCCGTTTTGCGCGCGCCGATTTATTGCCCGCTTGGATGCTGTGCTCGGCGAGAACACAGGCAAAAAACCCAACGTACAAGTGCTCGCGGGTGGGTACAAGGACTTCTGTGAGCAGTTTAAGGGCGACGCCGATCTTCTCGAGACGAACTAGCTGCACTAGAGCGCTTGAACTACTCTTTGGGCAGTATACGCGTGCAGGCTACTACTCCACGCCTGTGCTTTATCAGTACAATATACGCCATATCGCTCTGTCCGTGTATTGTTTGGTATTTACTCGTGGCGAGGATCGATGGTGTTGTGCCATGCAGCAGCACGTAAAAGCCGCACCCATTGAAGACCCGCTATTGAACGTCAAGCCACCTTGACATGACCTTCACTCTGCACCTCCCCAATACGGCTCTCCATTCAACAAACCCAAAAAAGGCAAGGCCAGCAGCATGTCCGTGCGATACCTAGAGCGCATTTCCGCGACGGAGCTCGCCGAGACGCTGCGATCGCCGACGGCGCGCCGCCCGCTCATCATCGACGTGCGCGACACGGACTTTGTCGGCGGCCACATCCGCTCGGCCGTGAACCTGACCGAGGACACCTTCATCGACGACGACGACGTGGATGCGCTCGTGGAAAAGTACAAGGACGAGGACACCATCGTGTTCCACTGCATGATGAGCCAGATCCGCGGTCCGTCCTGCGCGCGCCGCTTCCTCTCGCGCATGGCCGTCGTGCTCGAGAGCGAGGACAAGAAGCCAAGCGTGCGCGTGCTCACGGGCGGCTACCAGTATTTCTCGGGGGTACGTTCGACGAAGACATCGTGTAAATATCGTTGCTCTGGTATTTATTTGCTTGCCTTGTGGTTATGGCCTCTTTTTCTCCATTGTAGATCTACGAGAACGATGCCGACCTGATTGAAAAGTAACTTCTCGGAATGGCGTACGTCATATATCCAGCAACCGGGGACACAGCCAACAGCAGCGCAACCTCAAGTAGCTCGGGACCCGCTGAACGCGTCCATTGGTATAAAGCGGAACACGACTTCTACACGCGATAGTCGTCCATGTTTGGCTGCTTCAATTGGTCTTTTGTGATGTAGTCGATCAGGAAACTCGCATTGATGCAGTTCAGTTTCAGGGCCTTGAACTTTTTCAGCCATGTGTCCCGCGCCGACAAGTCGGCAGGGACAAGCGCTACCAGAGGCTTCTTGTCTGCCTCGGCGCTTGCCGCGATATTCGCGAGGTTGAGCGTCTTTGTTAATGGCACAACGACCCCATTGCTCGCTTCGATCACGCGCTCGCACATGTCGGGAGGGGGAACACACTTGGCGTGCACGAGAAAGCTCCACCCAGCGAACGCACCAGGCTTTCCCTCGGCGCGTGCCTTGCGCCAGAACATCGGGGCGTCGGCCCAGATACGCAGATCCATGAACTCTGCGTCGCCAGGAGTGGAACCCCACTCATGAGGACCTTCGTCTACGAAATGGCCAGCAGCAGAACTTGCCTCAAGGTATGATGGCTTCAGAATCCACTACAAAAAAGGCAGAGCAGCAGCATACAGCACATGAGAAAGCGAACTGGTCGAAACAATGATAAAGCAGTGCCATACCTTGCCACCAGCGCAGCCCGCCACGAACTTTTCCGTCCGCTTCAGCTCGCTGCATATGATGTGTGTGCTGGAGTGGTCGAACTTGCGGCCCGTCTTGCTTGTCGTGCCACCCAGTCCAGCGATAATGGACTCATTCACAGCCGATTCCTCGCGACTGCCTGTGAGCAAAAAGATAAAAGCACTTTTGCTCTTCTTTGCCGTCTTGGAAGATGCGATTTTCGCAGTAGAAGGTTCTTTTTCTTCGCTCTTGGATTTGCTGGTCGCAGAAGCAGCTTTCTTGGCTTTCTTGGTCTTCGAAGTAGTAGAAGTATCGGTGATCACAAGCGACTCCTCATCCTTCGAGTCTGCGGCTGCTGGAGGAAGCGAGTCAGCTCGCTTTCTCTTCGCGCTCGTAACGGCTCTCTGATTTCGCAAATGCAAGCAACATACAACAACACAATCATACGCCATAAGTTCTTGAAGCAAAAGGCACCTAACCGCCATACACACATACCTTGGTTGTCGTCGATTCTACATCGACCGCTTTCTCTGGTACGGCAGCCGCATCCTCAGCTGTCTTCGCCTTCTTTGTAGCTGCTGCCGTTTCTTTCTTTGTGCTTTTCTTGGTCTTGGTGACTGCAGCTTTTGGTTTCTTTGCAGAGAGTACCGTCGCATCCACGTCCATCTTGTCGCCCACGTCATCCTCGCCGTCGGGCTCATCATTAGCAGACTTGGTGCCTAATCGTAGCTCGAAATTCTTCGGGATGTCGACAGAATCCCTGGTCTTGGGCTTGTTGTCGCCTTGGTTTTCTTGCTTCGTCTCCGTGGACGGCGTATCGAAAAGCTTGCATGCCACTTCTTTCGGCGCCTGAGCTGGATCATCTCCTTTCTTAGAGGCATCCTCAGTATCTTTCGCACCTGGAGTGGGCTCGTTGAGCTCCGTCAAGATATCATCGACATCGAAGCGTCCTCCTCCTTGCTGCAAAGCCTTCGTGTTCGGAGTAGTTGATGCCAGCAGCGCAGACTTCGAACTCGCATCGCTGGACACGGTCGTCTTTGAAGCCACTGAGGCTTCCGTCGGTTGGTCAGACTCTGTAATCTTCGGCAACTTGTATCGGAAGGCGTCCTCTGCAACATGCTCCCACTTCGAAAGGCATTCAAACAGCCACTAAGTGCGATACGGTAGCAAAAAACACATGCAATGTCAAAAACGAGTGTCAGCACCGTGCGCACTCATCACAAAGGCAGCAGGCAGTCGTGTCACAAATTTCTAGACGGCGTACCTGATGGCCCACGATGTTTTCAAAGCGCCAGCTTTGCGCTTTCTTGTACTTTTCCCCCTTGGGCTCAAAGCACAGCAAGTGGGTCGAATGCGTGCGAGACAACACTGGGAGCATGCACGCCCCCGTCGCATGGATCGCGATTTGAATATCCTCGCGCGTTGGGGTCGTGCGGCTGCTGTAGCCAGAGAGCGTGATCACAAACCCTTGCATGCCTGCGATGCCTCCAAACGACTTCACAGGTCGACTAATCGCTTCCTGGAAAGAAGTTTGCTTATCTGTAGCAACCATCATCATTTCTTTCGGATGAGCACTCAACGCTGTAAGAATGCTTGCAGCAAGAGAAACCACGTACTGTCATACGCCGAATGCCCTGCGAGTACCCAGTAGATGCTCACCACACGCTTATTCTGGCGCATCGCCTCTTCGTATTCGAATCCGGCTTGGTATCTACACACAACGAACGACGCATTCGCGACCACTTTCTTCACGATCTCCTGGTACGAATCACCAAGAGGGACGTTCGCGACTTTTGCCTTGACGGACTTGAGCACCTCCGAGATTCTCTCCTTTAAGTGGGGCGGGATGTGCTGGGCCAAGAGCACAATCGCGCCTCCAAGGACTGCCTCTAGCGCCCCCATTCTCTGCACACCACAACAAATCACACGCGCTTAGATCAGATTCGGCGGAACAACAACTCCATGCAGACGCACCTCGTTGGACGGTTTCCGAGCAAGCGTCAGCTCAACACCACCAGCGTCGGGCTTAGCAGATTGGTACACATGAGCGCATCTCGCAAGGCCGATATCTTCCAGTTGGGTCTCTGGTCGCGTCTTCCAGCTTTGCTTCTTGCGTGACGTCGTGCCTGGAGATTTACTCGAAAACGGACCCTCGGGAACCCGCGTTTTGCGACGGACACAGTCCTCGATCCAGCTGTAGCTCACGTAGTGCTGCTCCGACAGGCCAGTCACCTTCCCCAGGTACGCCACCACGCAGCTCGGTAGTGAGTAGTCGAGCGACGCTGGCCGCTCCAGCAGCCACAGGTTCCACGCCTGCACGCCTCGAAGCACATCGTTGTCGGTGTAATTCAGGTGGAAACACTGCTGATGCGCTGGTTCCTCGTACTGCGACGGCTCATCCAGCGACAGGATATGCGTTGCGCCAATGTAATCACTCTCACTCTCGACAACCTGGCCTCCGAAATGGGAAATCAGTCCATCGATGACTTTGCGCGGGTCTTTGTCGATCGGACCAGCCGCGATCACCAAGGATGAGAAAATCAATGCCGGGTTCGCACTGAACCGGTCCACGGACACGAGTGTTTGCAGCAGGAACGTCTTGAACACCCACTCGGGCCGGACGATCGCGATAAAGCGTTCGTTGCGCTGCGCGCGGAAGCGCTCGTACTGCTCTGGGTGGCATACGATGTGTGTGATGCTCGAGGACGCGTTGACATCCGTGACGATTTTGGCGCCGCCGTCGCGCAGACAGCACTGCAGCGCCGTGCACTCGGTGCTCGCGAGCAAGTCGGGGCACACGTAGCACGAGAGCTGGTCGTAGAGCCGTCGCTGGCGCATGGGGCTGGGCGGCGAGAGAGAACAGAGAGCGGCGACCAGCGCGCGTGTGGAGAAAGGTGGCAGCTGTAATTAGCGCTTGACAATCATTGATCGTCACTCATTCATCTCCCGCCAAAAAACAAGCATTGCAATGCAATACAATGCATTGTTAGCAATACATTGCTCAATGCAATACATTTTCTTCCATCTACTTTAATGACTCCCTTGAAGTCAATACCACTTCAACGCCAGTTTCGTACTTTAGAGCATCGCACACTGTACCCTTCTTCCCTCCCCTTCGGCGTTCAGCTCGGTTATGCTTCTTCATTTGATGGAGGTGAGGGCGTGTGGCAGGTTCCCATTGGCGGAAATCCAAGCTTACGGCTTCACCATTGGCTATAATCACGGAAAAGCACGCCTGATTGGCGAAAAAGATTTGTGCGGACCGAACCAAGCGCGATCTCGTTCAAGAGCGCGTTGACAAAGACGGAAAATCCCCCCCTCGGCCAAGGTCTCTCTCTCTCGCGCACGCGCAGCACGCGGGGACGGACGACGCGACGCCCACATTGGATTTTGTGTTGCAAGTAGAATGTCGCTGCTGAAGGAGATCCACGCGAATGCGGCCGTGGCCTGGAGCCCCGTGAAGCGCCGCGCCGAGCTGCTGGCGCTCGGCTCCAAGGGCGACGGCGGCGTCGGCTTTGAGCACAGTGGGGGCGAGTTCAAGCTCGTGTCCATGGACTTCAGCGACCCGCTCACGAACATGGTCACGCTCGGGTCGATCAAGACCCCGTCGCGCTTCACGTCGCTCGCGTGGCGAGACATTGCGCGCCACCACGACACGCTGCCGTACGGGCTGGTCGCCGGTGGCATGGCCGACGGCTCGGTCTCGCTCTGGAACCCGAAGACGCTGATCGATCAGCACGGCGGCGTGGCCCCGACGGACGTCTCCCCGGAAATCGGCCGCATCACGAGACACAAGGGCGCCGTGAACGCGCTGCAGTTCAACCCGCATGAAGACAGCTCCCACCTCTTAGCGTCCGGTGGCAGGTGCGACCGAAAGATCTTTTTTTCTTTGTTTCTCGTATTTTTGCGCTTGCCGTGATGATCTGACCGCTCGTCTGTGAATCTACTCTGATGATGGTCTTTCTTTTCTGTGACTGATGCGCAGTGATGGAGAAGTGTATATTATGTCGCTGGAAAAGCTGTCGAGCCCAGGAGTGTTCACCCCAGGCGGTCCAGCTGCTCCACAGCAGCAAATCAACGAAATCACGAGGTCCGTAGTATGTCTAACAAGCGTGCGCATTGCGTTCTGAATACTCATGTCGCCGCTTTTTTCCCCCCTTTTGTAGCGTTGCGTGGAACACGCAGGTCAACTACATTCTGGCGACGGGCTCGCAGAACGGGTCCGTGGTCATCTGGGACCTGAAGCAAAAGAAGCCGTGGTGCGAGCTGCGCGACCCACAGCGTGGCACGATCTCGGCGATTGCGTGGAACCCGAACGAAGGACTTCAGATCGCGACGGCGTCCGGGGACGACCAGCGACCCGTGGTGAAGTTATGGGATCTGCGAAACTCGACGTCGACGCCGCTCGCCGAGTTCCACGAGCACACGGCAGGTGTGCTCTCGCTGTCGTGGTGCCCGAACGACCCAGGCCTCATTCTGTCCTGTGGTAAGGACAACAAGACACTGCTGTGGGACCTGTTTTCGCGCAAGTCGCTGTACGAATTCCCGTCGGAGAACACGAGCCCGCCAGGTCTTGGATCGGACCAATTCTTTGGCGGTGGCGCGGGCCAGCGCCGCTGGAACGTGCAATGGTCGCCAAAGATCCCTGCGGTTGCCTCGACGTGCACGTTGGACGGCAAGGTGCAGGTCTGGGGATTGTCGGGCGGCGGCAACCCAGCGTGCCGCCCACCGAAATGGACGCGTCGCCCTGCTGGCGCCTCGTTTGGCTTTGGCGGCAAGCTCGTGACGATTTCGAACCCAAAGGAACCTGCTGGGCCAAACCAGGACCGCCGAAAGCTCGTGCACTTCCACCGCATCATCAGCGAAGCGCCTTTGGTCGCAGACGCCGAAGAGTTGGACCGCTCGCTGGAGTCGAAGGACTTCAAGGGCCACTGCGAGCGCAAGATCGCTGGCGCCGCGACGGAGAACGAGAAGAGCGTGTGGAGCTTCATGAAGATCCTCTTCGAGCAGGACGCGCGCCAGCACTTGCTTCTCCACTTGGGCTTGAATGCGGAAAAGATTAACGAGTTGAACGCCAAGTTCAACCCTCAGGCCGCCCAGGAAGCTGCTGCTGCGCCTCAGGATCAGCTTGACCCGACCGCTGCGTTGCTCAACCAGAGAATCGATGGCATTGGTGCCGAAGACATGTTCTCGTCGGAGTACCATGGCAATGGCGGTGTGAACGCTCCTGCATCGCCTCTGTCTGATGTCTCGTCGATCGCAGCGGCTCTGCCAGCTGCAGACGACACCAGCAAGCGCCTTGACGTCGTGCCTGCACCGATCTACACGGAGCAATCGGAGTCGATCTTGATGCAAGCGCTGCTCGTTGGCAACTTCGAAGTCGCCGTGAACTCATGTCTGCACTACAACCAGTTTGCGGATGCGCTGCTTTTGGCCTCGTGCGGTGGCCCAGAGCTCTGGGACAAGACCCAGCGCGCATTCTTTGCGCACCAGACGAGACCCGTTATGCGCGTGGTCTCGGCGATCATCAAGAACGAGTTGCACAGCCTCGTGGAGCAGTCCGACCTGAAGGAATGGCGCGAGACGCTCGCGATCCTGAGCACGTACGCCAAGAGCGAGGAGTTCCCGTCGTTGTGCGACAAGCTGGCGACTCGTCTTGAAGCGGCTGGCGACCTGCACTCGGCGACGCTCTGCTTCATGTGCGCAGTGAACGTCGAGAAAACCGTGAATGCTTGGGTCAAGGAGAGCGAAGTCGAGTCGCGAGCGCACGGCCACACGTTTGCGCTGCAGCGATTGGTGGAGAAGGTGTCGATCTTTTCGCAAGCCGTTGACCAAAACGATCAGTCGATGGGCGAGGAAGTCGCCATGCGGTTCGCGGAGTACGCTTCTTTGGTGCGTTCACTTTTTCCTCAAGCTGTCGGTCGATTTTCGCTTGGTTTACTAACTTCTGATTGCTCCGCGTGTGTGTGTGTGTATCTTTATAGATGGCAGCTGAGGGTCGCCTCGACATTGCGGCCAAGTACGCTCGTTTCCCAGATTTGAGCTGTGCGATTCTGAAAGATCGCATCTTCCACGCGGCTCCGATCCCAGGATATCAGCCACCACCGTTCCCATTCGACATGGTGCAAGTCCACGCGTACGTTCCACAGCAGCAACAACAACAAGTGCAGCAGCACCCACAAGCTGTGCAGCAGCAACAAGCGCAAGGCTATGGCAACCGAGCCCAGTACGGCGTCCAGACTCCAGCTCCAGCTGCTGTCGGGTACGGTACACAACCAGCGGCTCCTGGTTACCAGCAGCAGCCTCGTGCTCTGTCTTCAGGCTACCCAGGTCGTCAGCCACAACCAGGATACCAAACCCCACAACAGCCAGCGTACCAGGCTCCACAGCAACCACAGTATGCGGCACCGCAACAACCAGGCTACGGCGCGCAGCCCCAGGCAGCATACCCAGGTCAAGCTACTCCATCTCCGTACCCAGGACAGCAGCAGCCAGGATACCAGAACCAACAGCCTGCGTTCCCAGGCGCGCCTCAGCAACCACAGCAGCCTGGATACCCAGGCCAAGCGCAGCCAGGGTTTGGCCGCCCACAGCAGCCAGCGTTCCCAGGCCACGGCGCAGCACAGAACTTTTCGGGTCCTCCGTCCACTGGAGCACCTAACCTTGCTGGCTACGGCGCGCCACAACAGCCAGGTGTCGGCTTTAACGCGAACCCAGCGGCTGTGCCTCAAGGTACGGGCGTAAACCCGCTGATGGCGGCGACGTCGTTTGCGTCGTCGAAGATCTCGAAGCCGTCGGTCGATATGTCGTCCCAGAAGAAGGACGGATTCGTGAGCAGCGTCGGCAACAAGGAGCTCACGTTGAAGTACGGCAACGCGACGAACGCAATTCTCTCGCCCGGCGCGGCGCAGCCGCAGAAGACGTTCAGCGCGGAGACTGCGTCTGGCAGCACCGAGAGTGTGCAGGCGCAGGATCTGCCCATTGTGAATATGTTCAACGACCTGTTTGCGCAGCTGCAGACGCTTCCGCTGACGATGGTGCGTTGCATTGTTCCTATTTGCTTTCGCTTGTGTTCGTGCAATAGATTCATGTGTTGTTCTTTGTCACCACGTTTTCCTGCAGATGGAGCAAAAGCAGATGCCGGAGATCCAAAAGGCGAAGGATGTGATGTTTACGAAGCTCAACATTGGCGACCTGTCCCCGAACGTCGTGGCGCAGCTGCATCAGATGGTGGCGTGCTTTGCGCAGCGCGACTTTGCGTCGGCGCAGGGCATCTACGTGGCGCTGACGGCGTCGGACTGGGCGCAGCACAAGGACTGGCTGCGCGGCCTGAAATCGCTGATCCACATCTCGATGAAGCGCTTTAGATAAACCCAGCGAGAGAGACGCACACATCGGAATGGACACCTTGTGGACGTACACACCCACGGCGTGTCGTTGTGGACCGAGTCGTGTGGGCATTGGGGCGAGCGGGCGAAGGGAGCGGAGGAGAAGGGACGAGCGCGCGCAGAAGCCGAGACGATGAGCAGTGTTGGCACATGGAGCCCTCCCTTCCTGCCCATGTTCGCACCCGCATAGTGTTTGTTTGACCCAACAGTAAAAGAGCTGCAATTTCATGTACATACATTACATTAGGGCGCTGAGTTGGATCTGTACGTCAAATTAGGTTTGTTTGTACATGAACTAGGCAGTGTTCGATCTCTCTGGCAACCAAACGAGGATATACCCTCATTTCATGTGTCCCACATGTTTTCGCGCCAAAATGTGGTGCTGAAATGACGAATAATGCCAAAATACAAGTGCAGCGTCCGACGATGGCCACTGCGGCGCCGCGTCACGAGATGCTGTTCCTGCCCGTGGAGGAGGACGCGTTGCTGTTCCGCATCTGCTTCTACTACGGACTGCTGGTCGTGTTCCTGGAGGTCGTCGTGCCGCTGGTGTTCCATCGGCGGCTGCGGCTCGCGCTGCCGAGTTTCGTGCCCGAGGCGTCGGTGCTGAGCGACGACGAGTTTCAGCAGCAGAAGACGACGCTCGAAGACCAGCTGCGCATCCAAAAGCTCGCGTCGACGCGGAAGAAGAAGCAACAGCAACGGTCTCTGAAAAAGTTGGTATGTTAGCGGGTTTTGGGTCTTGGTATTGTGCGCACTGCGGGGATGTGAGACTGATCTCAATGCACGCTGCGTAGGCGCTCTCGAGCGAGAAGAAGAGCTCAAGGAGAAATCCTGGGGGTGGCGGCCTGACGCGCACAGCGAGCCGCATCCCGTCGTCGGCCTCGAAATCCACTACAAAGGGCCGTTTGTCTGTGCAACGAGCCTCCGGAGTCGCAACGAACGTCGATGCGACTGCACCTTCTGGTTTACAGGAGCCCCGCTTGCGATATTCATGGATGCGAGAGAATGACCGCACAGAAGAAACGAACGCAGCAGCAACACCTCTGTTGCTGCTGGCTTCGAAGCTTCAGCCGCCGCGATCATCGTTCTTTTCAGCGACGTCGAGTGTTACGAGCACAAAAGAACGACATGCTGCAGGCGTCGATACTGGATCGACGGTGACGTCTAAGCGTTCGCTTAGTGAGCGTCATTATGGTGGAAGCGCATTGCACACTGCTGCTACTGAAAGTTCAAGCAGCAAGATATCGGATACCCAGAAGCGCCAGGTGCAGCGCGAAGAGCGTCGGTATTCCTGGCAGAAGGAGAAGGCGACCAGCGCAAGTGGGGATGCGCCTCTTGCTTCACAGCGTGCGGCTCCAGCGTCCACCGCGCACACTGCTGTATCTCAGGCTGACAGCTCCAAAGCTTCCACGTCGACGTCTCTGTCGTCAAACAGCTCCCGAGCATTCAACTCGGCACTTTTGTCCTCGAGCAGCTCCAGAGCATTCATTTCGGCATCTTTCTCTTCAAAGCCTTCGCTTCCCGGCCAGAAGCGAGTGTCATCGCCACAAAAGCAGTCCACTACAGAGTCGAGTGGCAAATCTGTCCAGGAGACCGAGTCACTCGATTTTCGATCGCGCTACGAAACGCGCCATCACGACCACGAGGAAGAAGAAAAAGGGAACGTGTCGCCACTGGCCATAGAATCTCCGCGATACCGCTCGCTGTCGTCGTTTGCACCGTCTCAGAGTAGCGTCTTTGATGACAGCGACGAGGAGTTCCTCAGCGTGATTCGACGTCCGGCGAGAAGTAGCCCCATCAGATCTTTTTCCGCCTCGGCAGGTCACGCGCACAGCAGCTTTGGGAGTGAAGAGATGGACGTCGAGCGAACGATCGCAGCAGCATTCGGCGGCCGACCGCTCGCGCGTGCTGTGCCGACTAGGGCCACGATGCCAATTCAGTATCATCAGCCAGCACCGCAACCAGTTGCAACAGCAGCCGTCCACCATCCGTCTATTGCCCAGGAGCAATTGCAAGCGCCCGCTACCTCACAGCAGCAGCAACAATCCCAGCGGTCCGAGCTCAAGCGGAGACAACGAGAGAGCACAGTGAAGCAAATCCTAGAACGAGAACGGTTCGTTCCTTTTGTTTCCTCTATTGGGCGTTTGGCGAAGGCACTGACTTTGTTAACCGCTTTATTGCAATAATCCATGTAGGACGCCAAAAATCATTCGACGCATCGCGTTTGACGAAGAAATGATGGCGCTGTCTGCGATGCCAGGTGCGCGAACACCAGTGGCGAACTCCTCGACTGGGAAGCGGAAACGATCCAGGATCTTTAGCCCGGACGACGAGACCCCGGACTTTAGCCGCCGAAGAAGTCGGTTGTAAAGTTGCGAATTCTAGAGACACAGGTGTGTTGTATTTTGCCTTTAATGAACGCCCTCTTCACATGACTATAGCAACATTTCTGTTTACACTGCAGCAGCGCTTTCTGCTCTCATTGGCGCTCCTCTTTCCCAGTCTTGACGATGTAAAACAGCGCGTGGATGTTGTTGCTCTTGATGGCTTTCCGGCACGCCGCAACGACCGTTTGCTTGGCGTTCCCAAAGCGCGGTCGCGCTGCCAGCTGAATCATATTGTTCACTTCCTTTAGCGCATCAAGAAGCGCCTGGTGGTTCGTGCTCCGCTTCGTGTACTCGCCCAGCAACTGGTTGTTTAACGTGAACAGCTCCGAGTAGTAGCGTCGCATTCGGCTCCTGCACACACAGCATCAATATGCAAATAAATATACACAAGCGTCAGAGATTTGAACCAGAGCACAGCCGCAACAGCGCAAGATGCTGCGTACATGTCGTTCAGGATCCGCGCATCTTCGGCGCGGATGATGAGGTTCTTGACCTGGTTCGAGTCGTCGGCCATCTCGCCCGTCAGCTTCAAACGAATCGAGTTGCACTCGTCCACTCGCACCAGCAAGTGCTTGAAATCGTCCATCTGCCGTGGGAAATCGGCTGTCGACTCGAGCTCGTGCCACTCCAAGTGGGTACACATGTCCTGCACCAGCTCAGCGGCCAAGTCCATGTCGTCAGTGCGGATCACGGTCTCACTTGATGTGAGGATGATGCAGAGTGGACTGCCGTCCTTGAACGACTTGAAGTAGAGATCGACGGTCGAGCTGTCAGGACACGGCGTATTGAGCGTGAACGACTGCTCGATCCAGGAACACATGAGCTGTGTCTTGACAGGCGTCTTGAAGTGCACGCTGCCGCGTGGCTCGCTCTCGGGAGCGCTCGGCAAGTGAAGAAACACGGCAAACTTGGGCAGCTTGTACACTGCTTCAAACACGTGGAAGGACGAGTTGTTGCCACGCGAGCCCACGAGCACCTTGAAGTCCATTTTCGCAGGCACGTACTTAGTGAGCTGGAGAGGGATCGTGACAGTGGAGACCATGCTCGGAGGACGGATCACGAGCGACTCGCCCTCGAAGATCCCCACGTCGTACTCGTAAATCGTGATCATTTTGATCACACTCTCGTTTTCGGTCGACACCTGAAGCTCGAACGAAGGCGACGCTTTAGTCGCAGTGGATCTGATGTGGATTTCCGTGCCCGCTTTGATGCGCAAGCCCGTGGTCTTTGCGTTCTTGCTGGTTGATGACGAGCCCGACGTGATGGCCTCGAGAGACTTGAGCTCCAACTGCAGCCCTGCCTTGTACTTGGACAACTTGGCGACCTCCTTCTCTTCATTCTGCGCGCGCTCGTCCACTGCCACTGTGGTCGGGAATTCGTCTGCTGCCATAAAGTAGCCGCGGATCTTGCCGTCCGCCGAGCAGCAGATGATCTCCTCGTTGCCGTCCACTCGATAATCCGCCGTGACCAATGCCGCGATCGGCGACGTAAACATGTCCTTGTGCACGACCTCACCGTTCGTGATCTTGCGCGACTCGAACTTGCCGTTGTTCCAGCCGATGACGATCTCCTTCTCACCGTCGCCATTAATGTTGAGCGCCTGGATCGCCGTGGGCGTGTTCTTGGGCTTGACGCGCCACGCGCGGTGCTTGTCCTTGTAGACGCCGACCGTGCCGTTCTGCAGCGCGTACCCGAACATTTGTTTCTGGATCGGCGCGAGCGCGAGGATCTGGCTCGTCTCGGCGCGCTCGTACACTGTCTCCTCGTTCTGGAACGCGCGGATCTCAAAGTCGTCCGAGCTGACGACGAGCTCGGCGCGGCCGTGGCCCGTGACATCGGCCATCGTCATGGCGCGCACATTGTCGCCTGTCACGGTCCAGAACAGCTCGTTGCCCTCGCTACTGCACCCCTGCAGGGAGCAATTTCCGCCGACGACGACCACCCGCGACGGCGCGGCGTTGCCGGTTTTCATGGCCGGCGCGGGCGCAAACAGCATCGCGTTGACGCCGTCGTGGATGTCCTTGTAGAAAATGTCCGAGTTCTTCTCGACGTTGTACGCGAGCAGACTCGCCTGCGTGCCGACGACGAGCGTGTCGCCCGGGTCGGACTCGAGAAACTTGCCCGTGCTCAGCGCCGAGATCTTGCGGTTGATCTTGAGGAAGCGTACGTTCCGCTCCGAGTCCTCGAGGTTCCCATCGTGCTTCTCGTTGGGCGAGTGCAGGAACACCTTGCCGGCCGTCGTGCCGCACACGAGCGACGGGTGCTTGCCGTCGAACTTGCCCACTTGCGCCACACGCTCCAGCACCGGCTGGTGCAGATGTAGCTGGAACGCCGGCAGCATGACTGCTACTAGTAAATCGCGCTAGATCGATTGCACGCGCAGCAGAGCGCTTCAATGCCGCCGCCTGGTCGTAAATGAGGAGCTCTTTCAGCTGCGTATAGCGTGTATACGACCCTTCGTGGTCCGTTCGAGCGACCTTCGTGCAACTCTAGACCGTCATCCCTCGAATATAACGTCCACTGAGCTCGTGGAACCAGATCTGAATCTGCAATAGTGAGTGTGGCGCGCCACATCCGCCAGTAACATCAGAAGACAAAACCAAGATGGCGAGCAAACCGGTCGTGACGTTCGTGACGGGCAACAAGAACAAGCTCGTGGAGGTGGTCGCGATCCTCGGCGCGGACTTCCCGTTCGAGGTGCGCAACCAGGCTGTGGACCTGCCGGAGCTGCAGGGCGAGCCGACCGACATCGCCAAGGAGAAGTGCCTGCTGGCCGCCAAGGCCGTGAACGGCCCCGTGCTCGTCGAGGACACGTCGCTGTGCTTCAACGCGCTCAATGGGCTCCCGGGCCCGTACATCAAGTGGTTCCTGGAGAAGACGGGCCACGACGGACTGAACAACCTGCTCGCGGCGTACGAGGACAAGTCGGCGTACGCGCAGTGCATCTTCGCGTACGTGTCCGGAGCCGACGACGCCGACCCGAAGGTGTTTGTGGGCCAGACGCCCGGCAAGATCGTGTCGGCGCGCGGCCCGACCAACTTTGGGTGGGACCCGGTGTTCATGCCCGACGGCTACGATGTCACGTACGCCGAGATGGAGAAGGCCGCCAAGAACTCGATCTCGCACCGCTACAAGTCGCTCGAGCTGCTCAAGGCGTTCCTCGTCAGCCACCAAAAGTGAGCGAGTGCACCGCGACGTCGCGCTTCGATAAACAAAATGGAACATCATAAACCGTCCTACGCACGCTGCTGTTTGTTTGATTTTGTGTTGCCCTCATAAAACAAAAGAAGCAAATAGGTCGTCTATACATCATTCACTTACCACTACTGAAAGTAAAAAAAAACTCTTTCTCTCTCTCTCGTTCTCCATGTCCAAATGGCAAAATAACTAATTCAAGGCCGAGCTCAGCGCGCTCTGCAGCTCCGGGCTCAACTGCGCCGCGATCTCCTTGATCTGCGCCTCGAACGCGCCGAACAGGCCGCGCACGCACACCTTGATCTCCACCTGGTCTTCCTCGTCGACGTTCGACGAAGCGAGCGCCTTCGCGTACACCTCGATGATCTGCGGAATGAAGTTCACAACCGCAGCGTTCTGCGACTTCACGAGGCCATTCAGGCACGAGAACACCACGTTGTTCTCGTCGAAGTCCGCCTTCAATGGAAGCGCGCCAAGGAACACTGGGAGCACGTGCTCAAGAGGCACGTGAGCGACACCGGTCAAGATCAAACGAGCCACAGCGGCACACGCGTTGTCGACAACGACATCGTCGTTCGCCTCGGCATCGAAGAGTGGACGCACGGCGTGGAGGATCTGCTCGTAAGCAGCGTACAGCTTGTCGCCACTGATCTCCACCAAGATACCGACGCAGAACGCACTGTTGGCTTTGAGCACAAAGTTGTCCGACGCCAGACCCTGGACCACTACTGGGAACACGCTCTCGACGAAGTTCAAGCTCGATGGACCCAACTCGCGGAGCACTTCGGCAAAGCAGCCGACAGCCGCCGCACGGTCGCGAGACGCACGGATGCCCTGCGCGAACGACAGCAGCTGTGGGAAGATCTCCTGGAACGTGCCAAGGAACTGCTCGCCGTAGCACTTGCCGAGCACACCGACCAGTTCCGAAGACGCTTCCAAGACCGAACCACCTTCAGACTCTTCGTCGTCATCGTCCTCGGCGCTGGCTTGGCACACGTGTTCGTGGCACAGCACAGCCTTGGTCACGCGCGTGATTTCAGCCATGTGGTCGACAGTCACGACTGGACCAACACTGGCCGACATCGCCTTGATGGCATTGAACGTCTTCTCCACGACAACCTCCTCAGGGTCTTCGAGCAAGTCCTCCACCAACGCCTTCATGACGGCGTTCACAATCACAGTGTTGTTTGGCGTCAGGATGTTCTTGTTGAAGTCACCCTTGGTCCACACTTGCGTGTCGACGCTGCCAGGGTGCGACGCGTCAAACGAGCAGATCACAAGCGCAGCGAGCGCTTCCGCCACCGCAGCGCGCACGTCCTCGTGGATGTATTCGGTCAACGGAGCCAACGCCTCCAAGAACTTTGGAATGTATGGCTCGAAGATGGAACCGCAGTTCAGCGCCATCTCTTCAACCGCAGCGACGGCACGCACCTTCGAGTTGAGCGCGTCAGTGCGGATGCTGATGTGACGAAGCAAGTTCTCATCTTCATCCTCGTCGTCGTCCGAGTCGAGGCCTTCAAGCACGTCCTCCTCCTCATCGACGACGCGGATGCCTTCGTCGCTCTCAATGGCGCGCAGTACGTGGGTGGCAGCTTGCTCAAGGAATGGGGCGAACTCTTCCTTGAAGATGCTCGTCACGTTGATGAAGTACACGAACGCCTGCTCCTTCAACTCCGAGTCGTCCAAATCGAACGACGCAAACACGAACGGCATTGACGGTGCGAAGTATGGACGGAACGCGTCCTTGCCGAGCGCCGTCGCGAGGTAGCCGAGGCACTCAATCGCAGCACCACGGAGGAAAAAGTACTTTGGGTCCGTGATGTTCCAGAACGGCTGGATCAAGTCAGCGACCGTGGTGAAGTATGGCAAGAAGGCCTCCTTGGCACCAATCGCGATCGAGCCCAACGCATCGAGAGACATCTTCTGCAATTGAGGCGACGACGTGCGCAGCACGGTCATGAGCTTGGTCACCAACGTGTCCAAGTACGGAAGCACCTGGTGGCTCTCCATGCTTTGCGTGATCTCGTCCAACACGTACAATGCAGTGGCCTTGATGGCCTTGGTGTTGTCGTCCAACAACGCGATGCCGATTGGTAGAATGTCCGTGTAGTGGTCCGTGATGTTTGGCTGCAAGAACTCGGCGAACTGGCCGAGCGCAAAGCACGCCGCTTCGCGGACCTTCTGGTCAGGGTCCTGAGCCACGCGGTAAACCGCTGGAAGCAATTCGTTCACGTTCTGGCACATGAATTCGCAGCAGCCTTCCGACAAGATGCCCAAAGCCAACACACCAGCCTTGCGCTTGCGAGCGTCAGGCGACTGGATGTACTCGTTGCAGATGCCAAACACGACATTGTTGAGGTACTTGGCTGGCACGCTCAACGCAAGCGAGTCCAAGGTCTGCTGCGCAAGGTGGCCAGGCGATTCGTCGTCTTCATCATCTTCATCGCCTTCCTTCGAGTCACGCTCCAACAGGTTCGAGATCAAACCGCACGACACGTCGTCGTCGTTGGCGACGATGTCCAGCATCGTCGTGAAGATCTTGCCGACGAGGTTCTTCTTGCCAATGGTCTTTGGCTTCTTCTTGATGAACTCGCCGATGGCGTACGAAGCAGACGCGCGGGTGCTGACTTCCAACTTGTCGTGCACGATCACCTGGAGCAGCAACTCAATGAACGCTGGGAACGCCTGGTCAAGGATCGGGAATGGGTGCGACGCGATCTCGGAGAACATGTCCAAGAATTCCACGGCCTCCGACTCCGCACCGTTCACAATGCACTGCTGGAGCACTTCGATCATCAATGGCACCAACGCCTGGAAGCCACGCAGGTCGGACTCTTCCAAAAACTCGATCAAAGCGCACGCTGCACGCATCGAGGCGACGCGGACCTTCAAGCTCTGCGGATCTTGCAGCGCAGCGACGTACAAGTTCTTCAAGTCGTTGAAGTGTGGCTGGAGGTGCGTGCCCATGGACTCGCCCAACAACTGGAGCAGCTTCATGCTGATCTCACGCTGGTCCTCGCTGCCGCTCGAGGCGCCCGTGTTGATGAAGATCATCAATTCCGGCCACTTGCCGCTTGGCACTTCGTGGAGCGCCAGGCTGCTGATGAGCGTCGCGACAGCCGAGCGCACAACCGCAACAGGGTCCTCGGCAGCGCGCGCCAGCAGCGCCTGCTTGACGCCGGCCTGCGTGGCTTCGTCGATCTTCGGCCAGTGCTTGAAGAGCTTCTTGCGGAGCATCAAGGCCGCCAATTGGCGCACTTCGGCCTTCTGCGAGAGCTGCAGCTGGGTCATGAGCCCGCCGACCGACGAGATCTTCTTCAGGTACGGCTTGAGCGCCACCTCGGCCTGCTTAATCTGCTCCGTGTTCGGGTTCGTGAGCTGCAGGAGGCATGCTTCGAGTTGCTCGGGGCTGAAGTCGGCCATACTGAACGACGGACGAGTGTGCGTATCCACGGGATATGGGAAATGCCCGCCGCCGAGACTGAGTCGCGCGTGAGGCGGATGGCTCCACTGGCAGCAGCTACACGCCAAAAAAGCCATAAAACCTCGGTCTCTCCCGAGGTTTTTTCGCATTTACCTGGCGCAAAAATGACTGGTGGGCGAGGTTGACCCGCGAGAAAACAGGCGGCTGCTGCGAACAGAGAGCGGGCGGAAAAAGTGGCAGGCGAATTTGAATTTGGCGCGCAACGAAGGTTGCGCTGTGTTCTCTCTCTCTCTCTCTCTCTCTGTATATGGCGGCTATGCACGTCCGATTCGCCCTCGAGGCTACGGACGGGCCAATTGGAGAAAAGTGCACCCATTCCATCCTTTGCCACCGTCCATTCATTCATTGGCCACGCATTTGCTTTCCGTTTTTTGTCTTCGTTTTCGTATAGTCGGTCGTAATGGCTGTATTTTTGGTGCGCAATTGATCGTCACACGCGAATTTTCACGCCTTCATGGCTTTATCAGCTAAACTTCATCAGCGTCTCTTCCAGCACCAACAGCTCTTCTGCCGATAGCTCCGTGCTGGCGATCTCATTGCAAGGTTTTTTGACGACTGGTGTCTTCTTGGCGACTGTTAAACGGCCATCTTTGACACGCAAGTGAGTCAGGACTGTGCGTATGAGGGCGTCTTTTCCGGAACTTAGGATGGCTGCTGGATCTTGCTCGTCTAAAAGCAAGGCCAGGATCTGCATGCACAGCGAAAGGGTACAGCAACATTACACAATCAAGAAATTAGCAAGTCGCGATGACGAATGCATGCAATGAGACTCACCTCATTAGGCTGCAACGTCAGATCCATTGACGCAGATGTTTGCGTCGACTCCATCGCAGCGGCACTCAAATGCAGCGAATACTGCGAGTCATTGCCGACGCCACTGCACGCATTTACGCCAACGGGATACTTGACTCCATCAATCGCCACTACTTGTTGGCTTTCTTCGCTGACGATTTTCGCATCTGCCATGTCAATCATTCGCGCTTGAGCTGTGTCAACTTCAGATTCGATTGATTTGCTTACTTTGCGGTTGCTCAGAGAGCTGAAGCGAGAGGTCGTTGGCAGCACACTGGAGCTTCTGGGTCGACTCGGTCTAGTTGGGATCGAATGAATCATTTCTGCAATTTTCGTCGTCGTTCCACTTGAAGTTGCACCACTATCCAAGAGTGCATTCTTTCTGCCGGATTGTTTTGCGTCAGAGGAAAGCGGGGCTTTCGATGCCGCGCTGTTTGCGAGGATGTCGTCCAAAGCATCGATATCGATTGTAGCTTGATCCGGAGTCTCGCCCCTTGACTTACATAGTTCGGTCCACTACCGCACAAAGATTGCATCACAACCGCATTCAACCAATTCATATATATACTTGCTCGGCGTCGAACGCAAATACAACAACTTACATATCTGGAAGTCGAACGAAGCAGATCTGCACCACAGATCCAGTGGAGTGTAGTCACTGGGACAATAGATCCCACTGGAAAGATGTTGCACTGAGCAAGTGCAAATCGTATCGACGGACGATGGTATTGCCTTTGCAGGTGCTGAACCAAACTGTCGACGCAATCTTGTATCATCGAATCCGCTTGCGGCGCAGCTTTCGATCGATGCAGCACGGGAAAGAGCTGCGATAAATGCCGGTGATATTGCTTGCTACTGTGAGCGCTCTTCGCTGCATCTCTCTGAAATCGGATACGAGGAATACCGACCGAGAAAGGCCGTGCTTTCGGAGCGTCAAATGTCTTTGCTTTCGCTTCTCTTTCGACTCGCCCCCAAAAGAGTGAATGGGCTGACTTTTTGTCGAGTGGTTTCGAAGCTTCAGTGGCTGCCTTCTCTTCTTGCCTAGATTGCGTTCCTTTCTTTGAAGGTGCTTCGAGCTGTCGAGGGTTAAGCATCTGCGAGCAATTGTGGCATAATGCGGCAGTTTGATACCTGTTGAAAGCAGATCGTTTGATGAGACGAAGCGCCGAAACTGCTCAAATGAAGCAAATGCACGAAACGCACAGAAACGCTGGCTCCTGCTTGAGTTGTTCATATCGGTCCATCTTCGATAGTCCACATACCCTTTCAATAGCCGATGGAATTCTTCTTTCTGCCTCTGGTTGTTGAGGCAACCTTGACTCGCTCTCCGAGTGCCTGATAATGGATTTGTACGTGGCCTTGGTGAATACTCGGTCAGTATCTGTTAGAAAGGCGCTCCGTCCAATCGCGCAATGCTGCACCTCACCAAGAAATCGACCTGGTCTCGTGGCAGCATCTGATCGCACGCTGGGCAACACTTGAGTTGAGAGGAGAGACCTAGTGCTTTATTGGAGCGATTCCTTTCCTCTGTTTGGATACTGTTGCGAAGTCGGTCGTGAGCAGAGACAGAGAGCTTGTAGTTTTTCGCGAAACTCTTGCGCTGCGACTCAAAGGATATCATCGTGCTCCACAATAGATAGATGCGATCGTCTGCGCCGACCTGATGGCGCATTAAGCATAGCCATAAAGCAAGGTTAGACCGCTCGCCTCGCCTCCTATCGAGAGAGTGCTTCTTTTTTTGATAGGAAGTCACGTTACCTTGAAGTACGCAACATTCCGGACAATCTCCTTGCCAACAATCTTTTCCAAGTGGCTATTGATCTCCGCATGAATCTTCTCAATGCGCTGGCGAAGTCCTTTGTCAGCCACGTCCCCTAAAATGCAGTCAATGGACCATATAGCATGATTGGAATGCCAAAGTTTCAATGAGTGAGTCCATCATCACTTGCAACTCGTAGCTGATGCGATGCATACATACGAGCACGAATTTCGTTCTCATCCGCTTCAAAAGTGATCGTGCGCTGCGGGATACTGACGTTGTCGTCGGCGATCAGATTCGGGCCCACACACTTGCGAATCAGGCAGTTCTCCTGCGTAAACACCGACTGGATCGTGTGGTTGTACCCGGACTTTGTTGGAATGAGCCGCTGCAGGACGCTCAGCGCAGGCTTGTCGCGATGCAACAGCAACACAGCTACAGACGAGAAGCAGAGAGGATGAGCAACAGCGATTGTCAGTGTGTCACACCTTCGTTGCGAACACGCGCGCATCGGCAAACAAATATGTGAACACTTACTCAGACCCGCTTTGTCGAGATGCCCCACGATGAGCTGCAGTTCGCCCGTGGTCGACAAGCGCTCTGTGTACGCAAAGGTCACGAGCACGAGGCCGCTCGTGTCGTCTCGCTTTGCGCCGCGAGTGGATAGCTTCGGAGCGAGGAATTCCTGCAGAATCAGGCCCGGCAATAGGTTCTTCTTGCTTCTGCACAAAATCTGCAGGACGCATTACCAGTCAGTCAGTCAGTCATCGTCAGCCATCATATCCAAGAGCGCCGCTTCATCCACCGGCAACAGCATTTGCACGCACTTTACCCTTCTCTTGCTTGGACGTGAACAGCCATTTCACGGGCTTTTGGTGCTTAAACACCACAGTGCCGGTCAGCACCACGCTGAACTTCCCGCACATGTCCTCGGCCTCTGCGTCGTCTTCATCGTCGCCATCCGGCTGCGCCGCGGCCGCGTCCGGCTTGGCCCAGAAATACCCGTACAGGTGCAGCGGCTGCTCGCCGAGCGTGTGCTCGCACACGACGCCCTCGCAGCCCGCGCCTTTGCGCCGCATCACCGCCGCCGTCACCATTGCGCCATTTCATTTGCTCAGTAGACGCTATAAAAAGCGGCCACTTCAACAGGCGAATGCGCACTTAGTGAACGAACTTAGCGGGACAACTTCAACGTCGCGAAGTCGTATTTAACATGCGCACTTAGTGAGTCAAACAACTTCAGCGTGCGCACTTACCGCGAGGCTTTCTTTTTTCTTCACAGGACAAACATACAGAGAGAAGCAACGGCAGCAGCAGAAGAGATGACGCTCGAGGCGGCGCTGAGCTCGGCGTTCCGCGAGTTCTGCGGCGGCGTGCAGCACGCGATCTCGCTGCACCGCATCCTGCTCTTCTACCTGAACTCGCGCCTCATCTGCGTCTCCAGCGCCAAGGTCCGTCCTCTGGAGTTGATGACGTAAAGCACACAAATCGAATGCCGCCGACGGGTTTTGATGATTGCTGTGTGTGTGCGTATGTCCTATGTATTGCTATGCGCTGTTTGCTTCTTTTTTTTGTCGGTGTGTGCAGTGCTTTGTGCTGAATGGACTGATCTTCTTGGGGAGCATTTTCTTCTTCGACCGCGCTGTGATCCCAGTGATCCACTTGTTTGGTGAGATCCTGCAAAGCTCGTTCTCGCAGGGGTACGTCAACAGGAATCGATCTCCGCAACAATTCTCTCTCTGTGGGCGACGGGCACAAAACGAGCATCTGACGACTGACATCTCTCTAAATTCGTGCCGGTGTACTGTAGATCTGGCCAGGCCGAAGACGTGCGCGATCGCGTCGATGGGTTTGTGTTTCTGCTGTATCAGGTGCGTGGCAATGGCGCCATTCCGTCGCTGCGTTCGCTTACGTGTTGTCACCTCTGTTTTACTTCTTTGTCGGAATGGCAGGTTCTCTGGATGTACCCAATTTACTGCATCAGCTTCATCCTCAACACGATCTGGTACCAAGAGATTGCTGATGATGGTACGAAGAGCTTGCTTTCAAGCAGCTCTTGACAGCTGCTGATTTAATTGGAAAGACAGTATACGCTCACAACCACTGTGTACAAATCTCTACCTGCCAGCCTACCTCCAGCTCCATGGGAAGCCGAATCCGACTCCAGTCGCAGATATGATTCGGTACGGACACGCAATAGAGCCACATGAGAGCGGCTATGCAGGAGGATGCAGCGTTTTCGTCTAACGATCACTTCGTTTCGCGTTGTGTATCGTGGTGCTTTTTTTATTTTCCCAGCGACGAGCTCTATCGTGCGATCCTCGTGGCGTTCTTTCTCCTGCAGACAGTGCTGTCGTACCTGATCCCAGTCATCGGTCCTGTCACAAGCTTCATTCACTTGAGCTGGCTGTACTCGCTGTATTGCTTTGAGTACAAGTGGTCGCTGGCAGGATGGAGCCTCGAGAAGCGACTCGGCCATTTGGAGCAAAATTGGTACGTCTTCAAGAGGGAGACGATATAGGAACGCGTCTCGAGGTGCGCGTGTGCTGATTTCTGTGATGTCTGTTGGCTGCAGGGCGTACTTTGCTGGCTTTGGAAGCCCATTCACCTTGGCGACGTTTTTCGTCCCCAACTTTGTGAGCAAGGGCATTTTCGCGCTGCTCTTCCCTGTGGTACGTTGCCTTTTTGTGCGAGCCTTACTACGTATTTTTGTGGTGTGTATCTAAATTGCAAACTGTGGTTTCCTCGGTGTCGTAGTTTCTTCTATTAGCGATTGCGTGCGATCCAGTATCGGAATCCGACGATTTGTCCCGCAAACTTCCTATCTTCAGGTAACCGAAGAGCATGCGCCAGTCACTACGAATGGCTCCACACTTGCAACTTTGTACTTGCAAAAGTAGATCTTGTTCTAACGCTCTGCGGGTGCTGCAGGTTCTCGCAATGGTGGAGTCTTCAGTTGCTGCGTCGCATCGGAAAGCCGACGGGAGTGCAAACCAAGAAGCAAAAAGCACAGAAAGAACGGGCGAAGCGATCGTGAAGAAGATGATAAAGGGAGAAATGAGAGGAAAACAAACAAACAAGAGCTCCGAGGTAGAGAGGGCAAGCGGTTGCTTTCTTTCGTGTATTGTAGTGTGTGCTTCATACTTCTTCTGCGTGGTTCACGCTTTCTTCAAAACTAACTGTTCCAGCTCGCGAATAAAACAAAAGACCTAGATTCTGGATCATTCGCGTGTTTTGCTTTTTTTGGCGCATCCCGCCTTTTCAGCGGAGGGTGTGCGTATTTTCATAACGGTTGACGTCCGTGCTGTCGGCTCATATCGAAAGAAACAAAGTAGCGAAAGAATCCCAATCGGCAGACATGGCGGAAGCGTACACGGTCTCCAAGATGCTGTCCAGCTCCAGCGAAGTGATGGCTCCTGTGGCAACGGATCCATCGGTCTCGGTCTCGCTGAAGCGGAAGATGGACAACGGAGTGATGCTAGACACGTCAGAAAAAGAAATCGCGTTCCTCGACATGAAGGCGCGCGTGAAGCACTCGGCACAGAAAGTTGCGAAACTCGATCGCGAAGAGAAAGCCAAATGGATCGAAGAGCAGCGGCTCAAGGGGAATGAGTTGTTTCGAGATCGAGAGTATGCGAAAGCAGCCGATTCTTACATCCAGGCGCTGACTGCGCTTGATTTCGGAAACACCCCCGAAGAGAAAGCAGCGTGCCAGCGCAATCTGCAACTCCCATTGACGTGCAATCTGGCTGCGTGTATGCTGATGATGGAGGTACGTACCCACAATGATACTTGATGCAGCACTGCATGCGAGAGAAACACTGAAACGAGGGACCATCCATGGTCGTGTTCTAGCAATGGGAGAAAGCGCGACAAATGTGTACCGAAGCCCTCAAGGTCGACCCCAAGTACATGAAGGCATTGCAGCAACGCGGGAGAGCGCACGCAAAGATGAATATGTTTGACGACGCAAGGTTTGGTTGGTTCCAGCATTGCCTTCGTACATATTTTGCTGTTTCTAGCGAAGAATGACTCACTTGACTCCTGAATTTCCTTTTTGTGTGTGCTTTTCCCGCAGAAACGACGTCCGCGAGGCTATTGCGGCTGTATCCCACTCAACTGACACGCTTCTAGAGCATAAAGACATCTTGGCTCGTCTAGAAAAGCAACTGATCGGCATTGAGCGTGCCGAAAGGAAGCACAAGCAGCAGCTCCTGGAGCAAAAGCGGTTCCAAAAGAAGATGATGCAGGACGCAGTGGGTCGACTCTATCGCGACAAGAAAGAAGTCGCGACTTCCTCCTCGAGCGCATCGGCTGATGAAGATGGACCTTTGTGCTCTCGGTGGTCATTTCGCGGGCTGCACGCGTTGCTTGTCCACCTTGTTGCGGTGATCGGTGCCTTCTTCACAACGTTGTTCCAAAAGCAACATGCAAAGCTCAAAGAGTTGTGAGGAGTAAAGCGAAAACAAAATGTTGCATGCACTTTGACTGCCTATAAGAACTGGCGTGAGATCATCGGTGCCGTGAACTTGGAATTGATCCCTCGTGAAGCCTCGAGGATTTTCGCTGCGTCGTCGTTCGACATGCCTCGTCGCGCTGTCAGGTCTCGTTCCCTTTTGCAGATGCCACAGCAAAGAACCAAGATGTGTCAGCGTGTTTATAATCGTAGCGATGGGCTGCGCTGGCAATAGAGTCATCATACCTGTTCCAGCCTGCTTGTGCTTTGCCTTTGTTGCCCGATGCTTTTGCTTCTTCAGCGAGTCGTTTCTGGTGCTGCTCCAGCAAAGATGGTCCTCGCTCTTGTTTCAGTCGCTCCATTTGCTTGCGCATCTGCTCATCGGCCTCGGGGTTTGCTGCCGGCACAATCGATTCGTTCACTCCTCTACCTTGTTGGTTTCCAGCGGCAGCTAAGCGACTCGCAGACGAAGATAACGACGCTGTTGGCTTGTTCTCATCCCGGACGTAGCCAAGTAGTTCCCTACAAAGCACAAGGCGATCGGTTGCTGAGTACCTGTGCCCGACAAACTAATGGAGACTCAAAAGGACGAGGACGTGACATACATGTCCAGCTTGGCGCGTCGTGCACGGTCGCGCTCCTCTGGGGCGTCGAACCACGTGTGATCCACTGCTGCGGGCTCTTTGCTGCTCCACACAGTATCCAAAGAAAACACAAAAGATGAGCATGCAAGGCATGTTATGTGCAGCTATGGTCAAAGACTTCTGCGCTCCGTCGCACCTCCGGAAGGCGGCTGGTCTCCCTGACGGTCCTCGGTTCGCCGGCGCCAACGAGTCTTTGAAGAACGAGCTCTCGGGCATCACCATCATCCACTCCTGTCGAGTCTGCTTTGGCGCGTCCTTGGCATCCGTCGCAACCCCTCTCGCACGATCCCACTCGGCTTGCTTCAGCTCCAACGCACGGCGCGCCATCTCGGCTTCCACCCGTTCGTCTGCGACTCGAAACCCTTTCATGCCTGGGAGCGCAGGGCCAACGACATCGTCGTCGTCGTCACTCTCGAGCATACTCGATTCTGCACCTACATGCACAGCACACAACCGATGGTAGTGAAATCGTGCAGTGCGCTCGCTGGATTCCACAGAGCTTTGGCTCCCGCAAAGCTTTGTGCCACGTACCTCCTGGTAAACCTCCGGGGGGCATTGCCGGACCGATAGATGGACCAATGGGTGCGTCGCGCTTCCCGCTTTCGACTGAAGGGCTCGATGATGGAGGAGACGCAGTTTTCATAACAGAGCGGGCATCGTTCTCCTTGGTCTCTTCGTCGCCACGCACCCTCGTTTCTCGAAGTCTGTGGCTGGCGTCACCACGAGAAGCTTCGGCACCGACATCTCCACTCGCCAGCATGCGCTGGAACACTTCGAGCAGACTCGTGTCGCGTTGTGCTTTGCCTCGCTTCGCAAACCCTTTCGGCTCTGAGAGCTACAAGAAGGTAATGGCAAACGCCCGATATTGGTGGCCACCAATCAGTCAGTGAAATGGACAGCCGCAGAGCGCACGACGCACCTTCGCGAGGCCCAACAGAGGGAACAGCGTCTTGAGCTGTGAGCGAATGCGCTTGTTCTCGATGCCGCTGATCACCGCGACTTCGCTGTCGTCCAGCATCTGCAGCAGCGTGATCAGCTCCGACAGCAGCTCCGGAAACTCGCCCAGCAAGCCCTTGACGACGACCAGCGCTTTCTGTAGTGATCGTCCAGCAAGCGCACACAGCAAGGCAAACAGCAGCAACAACAAAAGCGTGAATATATAATGTCGCCAGCAGTGACCGTCAAGCAAGTAGAAATGTGTCGTACCTTGTAATCTGGCGCTGGGGGCTCCTCGTCGCGATGACGACGCGACTTCTTGTGGCTCAACTTGCTGCGCTTCTCCTTCGCGTGGCGCTTCTTGTCCGAGCGCTTCTCGTCCTTCCAGCGGCGGCTGTGGCGGCGCGCGTGCTGCTGGAACTCGCCGCTGTCGTCGGCGCTCTCACTGCTGCTGCTGCTGCTCGCATCGCGGCGGCGCCGCTCGTCGTCCCGGTCGCGATGCCGCTTCCCCATTTTCCGTGCCGAATGAATGCGTGCTTGCTGGCGGGGCTACCTACCTGCCTATTTGCATATTTACCCCATTATAAAATTAGCAGTTCCAAAAGCTCTCTCGATTTTGTGTGTGTTGTGTTTCGGATTCATTGCTGCAACTATTGCAAATGTATTTACCAAACAATTAATTGCGTATTATTACTCCAGTTCTCCCCCCCCATCATCAAGCAAGCTCAAACTTCCGCAGCTGGTCGTAAACCTGTCGAAGCGGCATGGTTGTCTCTTGGTTTTCAGGGAAGAAGCTCAGAAAGTGGCCCAATTGGCGGATCCACGGCAGTAGCAATCGCGGGAACACGAATCCTTCGGCCATTGTGTCGTTGTTGGGCGCCAAGAACCCGCGGAACACTTCATGGTTGAAGACCACACCATAAGCCAAGTCGGCTAGCATCAGACTGTGGCGCACAGCGTTTCCACGCACACCATACCAGACAAGCTCATCGGTGATGTAGTAAAAATCGAAGTAGAGCGCGCGATACGATTGCAAGAGTTGGTGCAATGCTTCGCGATTCTCGGCAGACGAAAAGCCATCAAACCGCGTTGAAGTGCTTTCGAAGTCCGGAGGCGTCGTCGGGTGCAGGCGACGCGGGCTCAGAGGGGACGACAACTCCAGTGCGTTCTCCAGATCCGACAAAATCTCGACCAGCTTCGACGCTGAAAGTGAGCTTGTTTGTGTTGAAGACTTCGTCGATGTATCACTCTCCGGCGTCTTGCCATGATAGGTCACGAGCGCTTTCCACGTGTAATTGTAGTTCTGGTTTTCAAAACAAAAAAATATAGAATTAGTTCCATTCATTGACTTTGACACCCTCGCAACTTTAGTTTGCGTACCTGAAGGAACTTGGCAATCGTATCTTCTAGCGCCGAGAACGGGTAGCTTTCCGAGACATTCGGCGGGATATAGAAGCTTGATACATTGCTACAAAACAGCAGAATCATACAAAGGTATCGCAAGTGTTAGCATCTGACTCCTCCAATACCTGCTGAAAGGAGAATTAGCTCATACCTGCACGTGAAGCATAACGTTACTTGGTAGTGCTCCGCAAACTGCTTGATGTTGTAGAGCGTGATATGCTCTTTCACGCTGTGATCCCATAGCTGATGATGTTTCCATAGAGATACCACATCAGGTGTGATGCGGAAGACGACTGAAGCAAGCGGTTGGATGGTCACAAGCAAGGTAGAGCGTCTACCAGCGCAAACGCCGTTGTCCAAGTAATGCACTTCCACGCTGCCAGACGCTGTAAGCATGACGTCAACACCGACATTGAAAAACATACTGTCGTTCCGGAGCGCCAAACGGGCTTTCGTGTCACTTCTCGTGTTGTGCACCACAATAAACTTGTCTGCTTCCGACGCCAGTGTCGCCGCTAGCTCTGAATTAGATAGCGCTGCCTCGGGCATTGCAAACACAGCGCCAAGGAAGTTCGGTTGGCTTGATGGAAACACGCCGGACGCCTTTGTCTTCGAGAGAATATCGTCTGTCTTGGACGTCGCTACATTCACCAAAAGTTGAGGTTGGTTGCAAATCGCTCTAATCACAACTGTCTCGCGAAAATCTTTCACCAGGCGGCAGTTGACATACACTTCAATCTCTCGCACCCAGTGATCGACACCAGCAGTATTCGAGTCCGGCATTGATGACGACGCAGGACGCGGTTGAGGTCGGAAATGCAAGAACACCTGCATCCGGGCATGGGCTCCAAGAGTCACGGTTGATACTTCTGTGAACGACGTTGGCGATGTCGAGAAGCTCACTTCTTGGGGCCGTGCATTGCTCGAAAGCATGAAATCGAGGGTTAGCCCGGAAGAGTTTTCGAGCACAATCGAGTGGTTGTGATAGAGTTTGTGGTAGTAGACTTCGCTGTAGTCGATTACCAGACCAGATCTGTTTCCACTTCCTCTCGGACTGGTGCTGCCGTTTCCACTCGGCAACTCAATGCTGGAGCGGCGTTGCCTCTTCGGATTGCCGCGATTCGACACAAGTACTCGAAACAGATTCGTAGTCGGGTCAAGACCGGAAGACATACTTCGCAGGGAATTCAAATCCGCAATCACCTCTAGTCGCACATGGATCACCTTCAAATCAGACGGATTGGCCACATTCTGAAGAACCATAAAGGTCGAGTACACGCCAACAATGTCGCGTAAGAAATATAGCACGACACTCTGATAGCTTCGCGATCGGTCCAGCGTCCCTCGATCTCGGCTCAACTGCAGCCAGGATTTCGCATTTTGATCGACCAGCGTAAACTTGTACTCGACAGGATCAAGCCCGCTTCCCTCTTGTGCAGCAATTTGGCTGTACAAGCATTCCACAGTGATCTCCCACTCCACTTCTCCGCCATTTCGAACAGTATGCTGACCGACATCAATGATATAGCGGGTACTTTCCAGTGACGAGTTCTCAGCAGGCGTGCAACCGCGCACTGTCAAAACAGGCAGATGGTTCTTCGGCTCATGGGACTCAGAGTTGATGGAGCCAACGTCGAATTCATCCAGATTGTCGAGGCCAGCGTAATCATTGTCTTCCCGAGTAGAATCTTCCATGTGTGTAGACAGCGCTGGAGCTGCAAATGATTTCTTCGACGTTGATATCAAGCGCTTCTCACGCGCAGCAAACGCTGCTCCAATAAGAGCCTTGTCGACAACACCTCCTTGTTTCGAACCATCTGTAGACGGTACCGATCCTGGTGCATTTTGCTGTAGAACCAAATGGACATCAATCTCAGTTGAGACTCCCACATCAGCGTTCAAGTCCATGTCGCGAACTTTCAGGAACATGTGGTTCTGGGCATCCACTTCTGCAGCGATGTCTGGTGCCTCTGCACCCCATGAGTTGCTTCGCCAAGAAGGATGGTGACGCATTTTATGCAACAGTGACGCTGCCTTCGCATTATCGCCACTTCCATGATAGTGAGCACTTTCTGCAGCTGCTATCAAAGACGCTTCTTCCAGACGAACTGAGATCTTCATCGAGTCTCCTGGTGCAATTGTACCCGAAGATGGAACAGCAACAGCTTCAATGTACTCGCTCATCGCACTCATTTCCGATGCTGTGGAACCCTTGATGAGACACAAGCCCGGCTGAAACATGGGGACAGGCTCGATGGCAAAGTTGAGTGGCTGCACTGTCGATGGATTGCGCACGTAAAACGTCTCGGATACGTTGCGCAGCTGATGAACAATAGGACTCCCTTGCTGCGAAGATCCAGTTAGCGCGAGCTGCACCGATTCTCTGCTGCTCCCCGCTTTTGACTTCAGTGACGGCGGAAGCTGCTCCACAGGAATGTCAGATGGAACTTCGGTCGCTGTGGCGAAAAAGTGCAAGCTCGACGCTGAAAGCGTGAATGTTCGTCCTGGTATCAGCTTTCCTTTTACCCCAATATGCTTATTCTGCGCCGTTTCTAAAGCGTTTTGAACACTGACATCCAGCCACACGCTGCCAAGATCCGAGATGTCCCCTCCAACATCATACTCCAGCAACTCCAAAACATCTGGCGACAGACGAGCAGAAGGGAGCACGTGGCATACAACACGGACGTCGACAGAATCTCCTGGAGCGATCTGAAGTGTGCTGAGCGGTGTGTTGGCTGATCGCGAGAACATGAGCAATTCCAGCGTGCTATCGAAAACGAACATAAAAAAGTTAGACTCAAGTTGCACTGAGTGTACAATGCAGTTTCTGCAAGAGAGTGCAAACACCAACCTTCCCAACGACGAATGAGGTTCGGACGAAAGCTTTACGTTCAAGTCCTCGTCGTAAATATTTCGCAATGAGAACCAGAAGCTAGATCCTTGTGGCGACGCTTCTTGCGCAGGAGGTACCGTCACCGGAGGAAGCAAGGCAACGTGCTCTCGAGAACTGGTCGCACCACCAAAGTGCGAGCTTTCTGGATCTACAGCGAGCTCCGCGTAACTTGAAATAATCTGAGCACGAACTGAAACATCCTCGACGTTGTGGGGATTGTCCAAGTTCAAGAAGCGCAACGGGAAGTCATGGACGCCTGCGCTAATGGACTACATCGCACAAAAAAGACACGATGAGTCAGTTCACGTAGTCATAGTAATTGGTCAGATCGGTGCTATCCTTACCTCTGTTGTTCGCACAAATTCCATCTCCATTACGCAAGTAGTCATAGCGCCAAGTTTCCAAGCACGACAAGGACCATTTGCCGACTTACTTTCCGCTTGAAGAGCAAGAGACCGAAGAGATGGGATTTCTTGATTATCAAACGGTGCCCCGACGTTTTTGTCTTCAAAAGAAGCTTGAGAAGCATCCCGAACATTCCGAATGTGGATGCACGACGGTAAATTTGCAACTGCAAACCACACGTCGATATCGGACGTGTTTTTCACCGAAAGCTCAAAGCTAGACGATTTCCACCCAATCGCATATCCAATCTTGCCCAATAAGACGCGCTTTTCAGACACTTGAATGCACGATTCTCCGTACTCGCCGTTCACATTGATCACTTTCAAGGTAGACGCTTCGACGAGATCCTCTGCCACGTTATCGCCTTCAGTATCGCACATCGCAGCATCGAAGCTTTGAATGCCCAACACCCCGGAGAACGAACACAATTTACCGTGATGAATCAAATCACACGGCAATTGCGCCGTCATAGAGATTGGCGCGAACCGAAAGAAAAGCGTGCAAGACGATTGCGCAGGAATCCGATGCACATCTCCAAAAAATACTTCAGACGGTGGCGGCGCACTTGCACTGGTTTCCTTCGTTACTGGATTCAACTTCCTCAAATCGAGAGCTGATGACGCTGTGCGAGCTACCAACGGTATCATTTGCTTTTGGCAGCTGTGCGACTCACCAGGTGCGCTTCCACAAGTGCACCAGATAAAATCCAAAGGTAGCGTGCTCACAGGGCGCAGCACCATCTCTGTCTCGGTCGTATTTGTGAGAGTGAGAAATCTGTCTTTCATTGACGGTCTCCGCGGCACCTCAGAGCCGCCATTCACTGAAGAATATAATCCATCATGGCGTTCTTCGAATATCCGATACTTGCGACTCGTCGGTTCAGTTTCTCCACCAGCAACAGAGGAAGCATTGTCTGCCAGCTCGTCTTCGAGCTTGATCACATTGATGATGCCAAAGTCCAACAGCTGCAATTGATCTGATGGGGCTGGCAACGAACTTTCTTTCGACGATCCGAAAACGTCGCATTTCAACGAACCATTGTCGACAAAGAGAACTACATCCACGTAATTGATCTTACCGAGGTAATGAAGGTTTTCAACCAAGATCCGTCGGCGAAATAGACCGTTCTTCAGTGTCGTGACTTTGAACTCAATACTGCTCGTTTCACCTGGCGGGACTTCCCCTTTTTCGTGGTCCAATTCAATTTGCAAAGAGCAATCATCGTCCGAGTAACTTTCTCCATCAGTTGTGACAAACAGCCGATAACGCAGGGGGAGGGCTTTGCTGACGTTGATCAAGTCGAACTTTCCTTCATGAGCAACAGGCGGCTGCGTACCTCCAGGATTGTGTTCTACGCCGAAGTCGATAGCATATGGAGAAACACGCGCAAGACTTGCTCCAGCCACACCGACGAACTTGACCGTAAACTCAGCGACCATTTCACTTTTTTCATCTTCAGCACTTGCCGTCGGTGGCTCACTCGGCAACAGATATAGCTGCACTCGGATTCCTCCAACGAGATCTCGTGTACTTCCAGTCTTGAACGCGTCCGATGAAAGCCGCGGACGGAATGCGACAAACAAGTCCGTAGACTGCTTGCCTTTTAGCACAACATGTGTTGCCTCTCGACTTAACCGCGCATCTTCAAACACATAACACTGGGTCCTTAGATTCGAAGAAGCGCAAATGACCAGTGTCTCATCGACTTGACTTTGTAGGGTCAGTTTGTGCACTTTACTGAATTTCAGCGACACGTTGGGGCTGTCGACTGCTGTGTCTTGCATTTCAGGGGTGACATAGCAAGGCCCAAGGTCTAGAACGTCCAGTTGCCCCGTTGCATGAAGATCCAACTCGGGCACACGAACGTAGACTGGCCGAGTCACACGAACAGCTACCGTCAAAATTGACGTGTCCAAGCGATCATTCAGGTTTCGAAGCTGAATTTGTTCGCTGTGCTGCCCAGGAACAGTTCCTTTGTACGTAAACCGTGCAGTCACTTGAGAATTGGCCTCTATGCTTCCAGTCGGGCTCTCGAATGTAATGTCTCCTCCAATCGACAACGTCCCCTGCCCGTTCGATTGCTCCCGCGATGTTGCCGCCATCAAGAGGTACTTGACCGGCTGATGCGATAGGTTACGAATAATGAACTCGCCTTGAGCCTCGGATCCTTGCTGATGCACCCCCAAGTCAACTTTCTCCGCGTCCAAGCACAACGATCGCTGCACGGCTTTTACTATTGCGACGTCAACAGACGCTATTGGGCGAGTTGGCAACGCTGAGGTTGAACTCGCCGACGATGGAGACGGGTTTCCACGGTAGTAAAACTCCAGCTTTCCCGCGTTTTGTTCCATGGCTTTTGAGATGCTGCCCAAAACAGATCGATTGATGCAGGAACCGAGTGAGCTCGACGATCCGAACCCTGCTTCCGCAGCAAAACACCATTTAAAATACAATGTTACTGCGCGGTCACCAGTAAGACGAATTTTCGTTGGAAGCAGGTTGCAGTGAGGTTTGTCTTCACGATTCAGAGACTCCAGTGAACCATCTTCGTTCAGCAAAGCATCTCCTGGAGTAACGTCACACGAGATTCCAATCAAGCTTCGAATCGCGTCAGATGGACGCCAAAACACTTCGACATCAGACACTTTCTTCAACACCGGAGATTGGTGGGATAAGGTCACAGACCAACCATATGTGTCGATTGGAGATTCCTCCAAGGGGATCAACAAAGTTGATGAATGCGAAATAGCAAACTGGTTTGGCTCCACTTTCACAAGAACTCTTCCGCTGTCGAAGCCCGCATCATCTGGGATTGCAATTGTGAGATCTCTCTTCTGGTCAGCACCTTGCTGGTCTGTTTTCGCAGATGTCAGCGTCGAAGTAGGCTCAGTACCACTAGCCCCCAATGAGGTAGCGTCTTGGGTCGTGTCACCAATCTCCAGAGACGTTCTTGAGACACCTCGGCTAATAGTTCCCAAGTGCGCAAACGGTGGCAGCACCTTCTTGCCCACGGCACGAGAATAAGCAGCTTCTCCGGCAGCTGTGCGTAGAAAAATCTCTGCACTATACTGCAGCTCTTTCATAACGTCTTTGTTCTGCTGCTCAAACAGCAAGAATTTTCCAACGCCAGTGATTGGAGTAGAATCCCGACGTAACTGCTTCTTCCTCGCTTTTTGGCTTCGGAATCCTGTAACCTTCCCAGCATCGCGATTCTCTCCATTTTTGGCTGATTCCGAACACTGGCAAATTGCGTTGAAGACCACGTAGGCTACAATTCTGCCGGTAGCTTCGGCGTCGAGAGAGAAATGCAGCTGATTTGTATTGCTTCGCGTGTCCGATAAAGATTGCGACGTTGACAACAGTTTTTGACGACGACGGAGTCGAGGAGTAGATTCAGACTCAGAAAATTCCGATTCGCTGTTGCTGTCGTATACGTCGACGATTCTGGGATCATTGACAGTTCCTTTCAACTCTTCGTCCCCGAGTGATTCTTTTTCGTTCGGCACTTGCTCCCCGCTTAGAAGTGCCTTGGCGCGAGAAATCTTCGCATTCAGTTTCACAATTTTGTCTGCTTTCTTCTTTGTTGTTGCGATGCGTAGCTTGTGCTCTAGTTTTTCCAGTTCTTCGTCAAGTTTTTTCTCTTGCGCCTGGGTGATGATAGCTGACGGCGTCTCATCAAGTGAAAAGTGGAAAGTTGGCCGCAGGCTAGGATTCGAGAATTCTGGGTCCAGTTGAATCACATACTCTCGCTTCTTTCGACTCGTGTTTCGAACAACAATCTTGACTTCTTCACTCTTTTCGCCAACTAGGCACTTTCCGAAGGATAACACTTGACCTAAGTAATGAAGCATACACAAGGTTAGTCTCTCAAGTCTCACACGAACAGATGCAAATACAAGCTCAAGGTACCTGATTGGACAAGCTTGAATGTCTCTCGTTTCACAACCTTCGCTTTAATGGTCACCGATATTGAGTTTTCGACATCCTGGACGTTCACAATACGAAGCTTCTCTTCAAATGGTCCTGCCAGTGTTGGCTGAAACTCGAAACAAATCTCTTTTGTTCCAAAAGCTTTCACCACACCAATTTCTCCTTCCTTGATTTCCAAGAAGCCCGACGAAATCGAACCAGTTTTTTCCACACTATAAACAAGCGGAATCGCCGACATGTTCTGCACCACCAACTTCTTCGAGCTCTTCGAGGATGTCGTAATTCGACCGAAGTTGATGTTCTTCTGGTTAACGTTCATGACAGAACGGCAAACTCTGCTCTTCAGCAACAATTCTCGCACAGAAGAGCGAGAGTCAAATGGATGCTTGGACGTCACCCACGTTGCTTTTGTTTGATCAAATCGTGCTGCATCTGCAACCGCTTTCTTGTTCCCACCAGGGGGCAGCGTGATGAAAATCTTTTGCTTCTCGATACGGATCTTACCGCCGTTTTCTGCGGCAGCAAAATCTACCGATGGGCTGAAAATTGCCACGACACGCTGCTGCGACTTGGCGGGAATTCGAATGTTTCGATCTTTGTTATTGTTCAAAGGAATCAGCATCTTCTCAGCAAGTAGCGACTGCAATTTGCGCATCCGCTCGCGAACCATGCCGACAATTTCAACTTCTTTCTCGTGTGACGGAAGCGTGCTTTGGCAATACCGTTCGCACTCAGCACGCGACACCTCAAAGAGTCGCAGCAACGATACCAATTCTTCGGACACAGATTCCTTGGAAAAGTTCGGCAATTGACTCGAATTAGCTCCGCTTGTTCCAATCACGGTTGTTCCATCTTGGTAGATCGACGTTGACAGCGCAGCACTTTGAGCAACGCTGCTGCTGGGAGTCTGATCGGATCTCAATTTTATTGAGTCACTTGGCGCTGGTGAGGCGATCAAGTTAGCGGCGGAGAACGCACTCCCTCCGCTTTGATGAGAGCTTGGAGACGGACTGTGGGCCGCCAGCTTCTTCGACAAGTACCCTCGAAGGACATTGGACATATTTCGCTTCGAACTTGAAGGGGCACTTCCGAGCTCAGAAAGACTACCAAACGATCGTCTTCGCCTGATTGGTCTCCCATGGTGGCGGTTGTGACTCGACGATCCACCAACTGAGTGTTTGTCGCTCGCGATTTGGCCGTTTGTAAATTTCTGAGTTTCATCGTGCGCTTTAACTCCAGCCTTCGCCCCGACGACCCCGTAAGGAATTTTGAAGCAGTATAGACGAACTTTCGACGGATCGGAACTCTGCAAGTTTAAATGCAGCGGCGCGTTCGTGATATTCTCGAGATCAAACACTTGAATGCCGACTGAATTGACTGCAATGTGATCGAAATTGAGGAACGCCGACTTGGACTGCGTCAGTAGTTTGTAGAACAATGAGTGGTAGATGACATGATGGGCATCCATATTGCTTGAGCGAATGCAAATCTGCGGGATGTTGGTTCTGTTCTTGAGATTCATCACTGAGATAAGACGCGAGTAGTTCGGATTGGTTTTACGGGGGATAATTTCAATCTTCAGCTCGGTCGATTGCTTCGGACCCAAGGTCATCTCGTCATTTGGCACGGTCGAAATCACTTTTGATGTTACCAAGGGCTTCACAACCGTCGGTAGCTCCGAATGGTTGGTCAAGATGCACGAGCTGCTTTTCAGCTCTCCAATGTTGCAGTCTCCTAAATGAAGGATCGACGGCGTTACAGTCACGATAGATGTACACGTTCGAGCACGAATGTGGATCGATTTTCCCAGCGAGCGGTCGTACACGCGAGACTGCGCCTGCTGCCATGAACCTTGAATCTGAAAACACCGGAACGAGACTCGAAAAGTTTGCTTGGTCAACCGAAAACCTTTAAGGTCAATGCCATCCATATTTTCACTTGAGAGAGACTCCAACGAGCTGCTCGACGACGGAGTGTACCATATGAGAATAGTGCGCTCAACTCCAGGAGGCAAATCAATAGTTTCAACCAAAAAGTTCGATCCAGTTGCTTCGCCAATTGACGCAGACTGCCTCTTTCGAAGATCCGAACGAGGCTTACGCTCCGGGGACGAGCACATACTATTGCCGCTGTTTCAACAAGCATTGCAATTAGATTGCATAAGGTTCAGGCGACAAAAGGTAAGAACGCGCACACGTACCTGTCCACACCGCTCTCATACGCTAAGTCTCTCACTCGAGAAGGAACCTTTGCAGACTTCTTTCCTTTCGTGCGAAACGCTTTCTTGCGTGCCTCGGATTGTCTGCTGATGCGAGATTTGGGACTAACAGGAGGGCTTCTAGGCATTGGTCGAGGCTCTCGATCAAATTCGAAATCATCGTCAATGTCTTCAAGATCACCCATTTGGTTTTCTTCAAATGACAGTCGCTTTGTTGGCAGAAAGTCATCTTCGTAAAAATCGATCTGTTTCAATGAAGCAGACGATACGTTAGCACTGAGCACCGCACATGGGAGCACAAAAGACTCACGCATACCTCGTTCTCCTCAGCTTCTTCGTCACTGTCCAAGCCGTAATTCGCATCGATATTGGAGAAGGATAATGCTGCTTTGGCTCCATCTGGTGATAAAGATCCTTTACGACTGGACCCATTTGATCCAGTCGGGGACAAAACCTCCTCGCCGCGAGGTGCACGGGAAGATCTTGCTCGATTCTGTTGCAGCTTGAGCTCAAAGCTGATCTCTTTCGGCCTGTCGCTCGTCAAGTCGACATGCAAAGTCGCCTCAGTCGTATTTCGAATCAGCAACACTTTCGAGTTCGCAAGTCCAGTGTAGCAATCGCCGAAATCAAGCTTGCTCCCACTCATCAGATAAGACCCGTTAGGCTCTTTGATCGATAGCCCCTCCCTATCAAAGCAACATGATTGTCAGCTAACACCGTCCTCATGTTTACACACAGTTCTGCTATGTGTACCTGTGGTGCTCTTTGTTTGTGATCGCATGAATTCTCAGAATTTTCACGTTTCTCGAGTCGTGGAGATTCTGCGCATGTATCTCAAAGAAGCGTTCACCAACCTACGATAAAAAATGCAACAAAAAAGTCAAAAACTCAACCGGCACAGTAGCACGCACCCTACACGCGCAGTGTGGCTTCATACCTCTTGTGGCCGATACGTGACTCGGATTCGAACATGACCGTACGCTGCTGCCTGCAACGTCTTATTCTCAATCACATACCCGGTGTTGTAGTCGGTGCATGTAATGAGATCTTTCGTCTCATCAAATGCTGAAAGCGAGGACACGAGCTTGAACAGCAGCGGAATCTCGGATCGGTTCCAGACGGTAAAATCCTTCACAAACGAGCCACCTGGTACGCAATCGTCGAAGTGCAGCTCTTTCACATCCAACCGAAGCAGCGACCGGCAAACCTGACCTTGCAACGGAATGATCACGTCCGGCGCAGGGAGCACAGTTGTTCGCATCTCTTTCAAATTTTCGGACGATATTGCTCGATCCAAATACCGCGGCTTCACAATCAGTCGGCTGGTAAACATCGCACACGAAGTCTGATTCAGATGCATCCGCTCTTCTTCAGAAGAATCTGCGTTCTCAGTGTACGAATGACCGGCGTTGTTGTTGCTGTGTTGAGGGGACAGCTTGGCGCATAGCGAGAAAACCACTCGCTTCGTTTCGTTCGGCTCGAGTATCAGCTCCTCAATAGTTCCAATGTGATTGAACAGCTCATTGTATCCTTCACAGAGATACACGTTTTCTGCACAAAGTGCTGCCTTGGACGACGACCGAAGCACCGAAAAGGGCACATGATTGAACTCCTCGACTGGCATCGAATCGCCCAGATGTCTGTCTGTCAGTTCCATGTTCTCATTCTCGAACTGGAACCCCCACTGACTGGTCTGGAATGGTTTCCGAAGCTCCATCTTCAGCAACAGTTGCACTCGGCGCGACTTCAAGTTGGCAAATTCAAACGCGCGAATGTCCGACAGATCGTTCAGGTAGATCTCTCCCAAACTGAACACTTCGCCCTTCATACCTTTGAACTCGGCTTTCGACTGCATGTTCTTGCTGAGCAGCGCCACGCCCACTGGATGCACCGTCGAGATTGCACCTCCTGCCACAGGCGACGATGCGAGCGACGACGATCCGGACGAGAAGCTCCCCGAGCGTCTCAGTGCGCTGGACGAGCGCATCTGCTTGGGGTAGAACATCCGCGGCGAGTTGGCGGCATTGCTGCTGTTGCTGAGTCTCGATGCGGGGCTCGTGACAACAGATGCGGGCGCAGACGCAGTAGCAGCAGCGACTGTTGACAGCACGAGCGGCGGCGGCGGCGCACCATCTGTACCTGCACCAGCAGCACTGAGCTCCGTGTTGATCGTGAGCACGGGGCTGCGGCCGTCGTGCTCGTGGCGGCTGCCACTGCGCTTCTTCGTCATGGGCATCGCTCGCTCCCTTCCCCCGATGCTCCTTCTGTGTCTGCGGTCGTTCAACCCCGCCCCAAATGGATGGGTGGGTCGTGACGAGTCGCAACGGGTCGTGACGTGCCAACACCCCACATTCCTGTGCCGAAAACGGGTTTGCAGCATATTTTGGACCCGTTGACCGGGGAGTCAAGATCCGTACCGGGTAATTAAGAATGGCACCAGGTTCACATGGATTAACCGACCCCATATCCAGAAAAGAGAGGAACCGGAAGAAGCCGACGATGGACGTGGACGCCGAGTCGAAGTTCGGTACGCAAGACAGCGGCGGCGCTCGTGCGGCGACTACGGCGCCGTCTATGGAAGACGCGGCCTACGGCTTCGACGAGGACGTGCTGAAAGAGGTGCGCAACAACAAAGTGTGGATGCAGGACCCCAAGTATTTCAAGAAGGTGATTATCTCGCCGTCCGCGACGATGAAGATGATGAACCACGCGAACTCGGGCGTCGAGAAGGGGATCAAGAACGGGGGAAAGCCCGTCGAGATCATGGGGCTGATCCTTGGACGCCCAGCGACGGGTACGGAGCGCGACGCCGGCGACGCGCAGACGCTGATCGTGACTGATTGCTTCCCGCTGCCGATCGAAGGCGCCGAGACGCGTGTGCTGGCGGATGATGCGGAGGTGATCAACTATATGATCTCGCTGGGAGAAGCGATTGAACAGACGCGCAAGGAAAAGTTCATGGGCTGGTACCACAGCCACCCGTTCGACGTTGAAGTGCACAGCCACTGCTTCCTGTCGGCGACCGATGTGAGCACGCAGTTGCAATGGCAGCGCTCGGAGGACCCGCACGGCAACCCGTGGCTCGCGATTGTGCTCGATCCGCTGCGCTCGCTTGCAAAGAAGCGGCCAGAGATGGGCGCGTTCCGTGTGTACCCTCCGGAATTTGTGGCCCCAGTGAACGAGACACCCGACGGCACGATCATCACAGACGAGACCACGCGCATGGAGCGCTGGGGGAGTTGCTGGAACCGGTACGTAGTGTTTCGTATGGTTACCGTCATTGTGCATGTATCGTGTATGCATACTGACTCGCGACGCTTTCCGTGTCTGATAGGTATTATACGTTGGAGATCGACTACTTTATGAGCTCGCTGGGTTCGCAGGTCGTGAGCATTCTGTCAGAGGAACTCCTGTGGATGCGCACACTGAGCTCCAACACGATGCAAGAGCGCGAAAACCGCGATCGGTTTTCGGAGCGTATCCAGCTGCTTGCTAACAAACTGGACGGCTGCGAGACGATGCTTGCGCCTCGCGGCGGCCGCAGCTCTCGCATTGGTGAGTACTTTGTGCCGGAGAAGCAGCCAAAGGACTCGGAGGACTCGGTTCTGGACAAGATCGCCCAGGCCGCCAACGAGCTCTCGATCGAGCACTCGCACAGCCAAGAGCTCCAGATCGCCAAGAAGGCTCTCTTTAATGATAAGTTTTGATGCAGTTAGTCACGCTCTGCACAACAACCAAGACTATATGAAAGTGAACGGCTGCTGCATTTGAAATCTGCGTGTCTTGCCATTTATAAATTGCGTTCGAAAGCTCGCTAGAGACGTATTGCCACCACATTCACGTCTACACAAACTGGGCTCGTTCGTGCATATCCAAACCAAGTGCAACAAACGTGAAAGAGCAGTTCCAGTCGTGCTTGCTTGGCTTGCCCACCCCACGCCACCACATGCACAGCGATAAATAACCCATCTGCTCTCTGCGCGTGTTCTCTCTCAAAAGCGTCGCCTCGAGTTTCTGTTTTCCGCCATCGCGAACAGCTCATCGGCGATCCGCTCTTGCTCCTCCAGCACCTCCAGGTTTTCTTCGAGCGCGACGCGGTCGGCGTTGTCGACCGTCACACTGACAACCACCTGCTGCGGGAACAGCGATGCCGTGTTGGAACCAGCGCCATACCCGTTGCCCTTCTTGAATCGCTTGAAATTGACTCCACCAGCGCCATTCCCGTGGAAACGAAAGGCAGGGACTGGGCGTTTTACGATGAGGCTGCAGCTCACTACGACCGGTTTGTGTGCTGGTTCGTCGTCGTCGTCGTCACCGTCCTCGGCTTTGTAGTGGCTCGGGCTCTGACGGGGTGCACTGGACAGCGTAGACATCCACCCGTGGGCGGCGAGGTCGCCACCACCTCCACGTTCGCTTCCTCGCTTTACAAACGGCTCCAGACTCAGCACATTTGTTGCTGAAAACGGCTGCGAGTGGCCTTCACCTGCTCGCTGCGATGCATTCAAATACGCTCGCTCGTGGTCTTGTGAGCTCGCCATGACTGGCAACTCCTCCTTGACGACCGGCACGTTCTCTTCCTTAACCTGCCACTACAAAGTGCAAGGCGTGAACAACCAGATACAGCATGTCGGTCGATGTGCATACGCCAAGCTTACGCCGGGGCACACAAAACAAAACAAAACAAAACAATAATGCAATACCAGATGGGTATGGCCGCTCGAGATTCTCCCTGGTTCGCGCCTGACCACGCGCAAATCGACGACCTCGTCATGCGGGCGAGAAGCTGCAGCGATCGCAGTGACGCGTGCAACAGGGACGTCCGGCGTCGGAGTTCGTGTGTTTTCTTCTTTCACGAGAGTCGATGTCTCCTCAGCTGCGTCGTCGCTCTCTGGCTCCGCAGACGGCGGATTCAAGCTCAAGTGTTCAGGAAAGCTCATGATCTGCACCGAGGACGAGTTGTGGCCCGCCAGAGAGCTGCTGAACGACAGCTCGTTCGAGGTCGAGGGTGTCTTCACGAACAGCACGCTCGCTGCGAGCTCCTGGATAGTCGTGAACGTCGCGCCAATCGATCGGAGCAAGCTCACACGCCGCTCCACTACCGCATGATTGCACGCGGCGCCGTTGCTCTGAAGGTGGTCGCGTCCATCGCTTGACGCCGCAGCGCTGGAGAACCCACTGGCTTGAGTCGGCTCGGCGATCAGCACGTGCCGTGAAGACGCGTGCTGCTCGATATCCCGCAGCAGCAAGTCGTCGTGATCGCTTGTGTCCTTGTACGCTGCGATCACGACGCCCGCCATCTCTGCGACGATCTCTTCCATGGCTTGCGGCGTGAGGAACACCACGACATGGCGGCTGAAGAGCGTCTTCCGCATCGGGTTCGGGAGGTACTTGTTCGTGACGGACGGCATCTGCTCGCCGATAGGAAGATAGTCTTCGCATCGTGGCAGCGGCTCCGACAGCGACTTGCGCTCGAGAATCGCGTAGATCCACGGTGTGCACACCACGGGCTGGTTGTACACGAGCGCCCACAACACCTTGACGGTCGCGACGATCTTGCCCGGGTCCATGATACAGTGGGTCGCGTCTTTGCTCTCGGA
Source organism: Globisporangium solare (assembly GCA_023335675.1). Classification (NCBI taxonomy): domain Eukaryota; phylum Oomycota; class Peronosporomycetes; order Pythiales; family Pythiaceae; genus Globisporangium; species Globisporangium solare. The sequence goes on along the minus strand of JAADVP010000026.1, from coordinate 857 downwards.
CGCGACGAGGTGCATGCCGATGCGCTGACACGTCTCGTTCACGCGCGCACGGCTCGCGCGCTGGATGCGCGACGCAACGAGGATGAACACTTGGTAGCGCACGCGCAGGATCGTCTTCTTGGCGCCGAACGTGACCTGGTCGCCGTTCTTGAGCTCGCGCTCCGCGAAGCACTGCTCCTGGTTCACGAACGAGCCGAAGCGCGAGTTCTGATCCACGAGCACGAGCGACGGCCGCGCCGCCGTGTCCTTGAGCTGCTCGAGCAGCAGCGTGCCGACGCGCAGCAGCGCGTGCGAGCGCGAGATGGACGCGTCGGCCTGGAAGGTGAAGTGGCACTTCCTGCGGCCGATGCTCCACTCGCCCGCGACGAGGTAGAACGTGCTCTCGATCGCGCCGCTTGCCGCATTCACGACGTCCAGCACCCACATTTGCGCACGCTGTTCTCAGAGTGTGCGCCGACTTTGGCGCGGGAACGACTAGGGACAGGTTTACCCTACTGGACTAACCCCCTCTGTAGGGTATTCTACCCTTATTTTGCAGAGTATGTATACCCGACTCCTCAGATTCAAGCAAGCGGGATCTCAGGGTGGAGTGAACCAGCAAGACCACGCGCAATCCACTGACACGCTTCTCGTTGCTTCGATTCAGTGCTTTGGGGTAAACACGTGCATTCACTTTGTACATTTCTCGTTGAGCTTGTCGGCGTCTGTAATACAGAAAGCAGAGCAAGCGCCCAACACAGAACAGACAGGCTTGCATGTCGTCTTCTTCTGTCTCGCTCTCGAAAACAAACACGCAAGCAAACAAAACAGTGAGCAGCAAGCGACAGGAGCACGCCTGCCTCATGGCGCACGGACGC
>JAADVP010000259.1:0-28301 GCA_023335675.1 Globisporangium solare | reverse complement strand
CAGAAGGCGCAGAGGGCGACTTGGCAGACCTTGTAGCGTGATATTGCCGTTCGATGGCATCGCAAGACCGAGGTATCGCCTGGTGCGCTCCAAACCCATGCAAAAGCCGCGTAAAGTCTGTCAACTTTGGTTAGTTTTTGTAGTTTGTCGAGACCACGAGCAACCGCTATCAGCATGCTATTGATTCCAAATCTTGCCTTTTTGCCCTATCGTGAACAAAAAAATATTGTAAAGCGCAGAATGCTTGATGGATGTGGAAGAAGTTGACCCGCTCGAGAGAATGAACATGAGAGCGCGGGATTCTTTTTCTTGGCATTTCTAGACCGCAAGTGTCTCTTGATACTGCCATTTTCTTCATTTTGCGATTCGAAGGAGCTTTGCTCGCATCACTCATTCGCGAAAGCGCCTCTCCGTCACCACCACTGCCACCAGCAAAGCATGCCGTACAAAGTTGTCCAGCCTCAGGCGAACTGGCCCGAGTTCTTTGGCGCTGTGTACGACGTTGAGCACAGCGAGTTTACGAACTATGGCAAGACGATGCTCGACACACTGCGACGCCATCAAGGACATCACCTGCAGCGCCACCGACGCGTATCTGACAGCAGTAAGCGATTACATCGACACGATCCGGACCAACGAGCTCGCCAAAGAACGAAATCCTCTCAGCAAGGCCAACTCGTTCAAGAAGACGTGGGCGCTGTCGCTTTGCACCGCGGGATTTTATTGCACGAACCCCGTTGGATGGGCCGCAGAGGCTGTATCTGCGACGGCGTTTGGCGCTGCGAAGCTGTGCGCTTCGAACGGCGACGCCACGCTTCTGGTTGTCGACGCCTGACTTGGTGCAATTGGTGATGCAGTTGACGGCAACCCCGTGGAGCGAGTTGCCAGGACAATGTCGCGTGTCGAGGAATTGCTGCGCGTCAAGGTGGCTGGTCGGTTCGTCCGCGAGGCGTATGCGCTGCTGATGGGCTCGTTGGTCCAGGATTTGACGCGTTCGCGCGACCGGCTCATCGAGCTTCCAAGGATCCCAGTGGTGGTCGCTGCATTGGCTCAGAGTAGGACGAGCAGCGAGCCACTTGAACAGCAAGTCGAATAGGACGATGCGACCACGACAGGCGCTGTGGACGACACGGCGGACGCGGTCTTGAAACACTTGGTCGCGGCCTTTATTGCTTCGCCACTTGCATTTGCCACCTCTGAGCTGGCCCGCGTGAAAGCCTACGAGCCTCTGCTAGACACGACGCGCTTCGACGTGTACGACGCTGGCATTGGCCGCATCGTCGCTCGTTACCGTGGGTTTGCACAAGCTCTTGACGAGTTTGCCAAGCAAACGGGCTGGCAGACGACACATGCGATGCGCTCTGGGGGGTACAGACGACGACGACGCTGCGCTGAATGCGGGCGTTCGCCGCCGCCGTACGAGTCAGGATCCTTAGAGCGACCCGCTGTGTTGCGTATCTGTAGGAGCATCGCAGGATTGCGTTCTTGTTGAATGGCGAACGTTCACGCGGCTTCTTGCTGCAGTTGCCGCCCAAACAGCTCGTTGTGTTGCTCACGGACATCGAGTTGCTCATCAAAGCGAATCGATTCGCATGTCGCACTGGGTCCGTCTGTGTCTGCGCACGCGCTCGCCCTCGTCCCTCTGCGAAGCGCGCATGCGCCACAGCGAACTCCGCCATGGAATCGTTCGTCGCCCTTCGTTCGCTGCAGTGCGCTTTGCTGTTAGCTTCATTTACGGCACCCACACCGATCCCATAATTACCGTAAGCACGCACGGGGTCGTGCGGTCGTCCGAAGGTCGCGCCAGCCTCCCGCTTCTCGAAAAGGAGCCACCTCATCGCCGGCTTCATCACAAGGCGATCACCGTCTGAAAGCAGTCCGCCATGAGCGCCAGTGCCGCGTACGCGTACTCGTCACCGTCGTACCGCGGGCCGCCGCTGCCCGTGCTGGTCACGGAGAAGGACCTCCCGCGCGCGGTGCTCGTCGTGGCGCTTGGCGCGCTGCTGGCGGCGCTGCTCGCGCTGCAGCTCGACGCGTTCTACGCTGCGCCGGATGGCAGCGAGAAGCAGGACGCCGCGTTCCACTATCCGTACGTGCTGCCGCCTTGCTTGTCGGTGGATACGGGTCCAATGCGTCGCGTTCTATAGAGCGTGGGCGTCAATGCGCTGACGCTGGGGGGGTTGTGCTGCCGGTGCACTTGTGCGCACAATGTGCAGGAACGTGGGCTACTTTTTGATTGCGTACAAGGCGCTGATGGTCCTCTCGCGCTATTACGGCCACGGTATGTCTTGCTGAAGCGCGCCTGCGATGCAGCAGCGATGGATTAACCATTTGATATTTTTGCAGGCACGTACATTCTGTACGAGGTGCTCTGGGGGTGCAATATCGCGATCGTCTTCGTCATCATGGCGGTGTTCCTCTCCAAGCCCTTCCTCGTTTGCATCGCGGTTCGTTCGTATTCTCTGCGTAATGGGGGGGGAGGGAATACGGGACAGTCGCCTGATGCTTGCCTGTGTCTAATGTGGGCGCTGTTCATGCAGATGGCGATCGTGTCGGGCGACCAGCTCCTGTGGTACATCGACTTGCTCTCGTACCCGTTCATGGGCAAGTTCCCCACGGGCGCCGTCACGTACCTCACGTACCCAGAGAACCGCTCGTTCTCCAAGATTTTCTTTGCGTCGCACCACATTTGGTTCCTGCCACTGTGTCTTAGAGTACGTACTGCCGGCGTCTGATGTGTGCGCCATCCTTCGGGCGAGCGTTCATTGACGATCTATTGCGTTGTTCATTGCCTCAGATCACGTTGGGCCACGGCGGCATGCACGAGTCGAGTTTCGTCGCGTCGTGCATCGTGACATCGTTTCTGGCCGCGTACTGCCGCCTGCTGACACCGTTCCAAGCCAAGGTTCCCGGCGCCGACCACATCGTGTACCTGAACGTGAACGGCGCATTCGAGTTCTGGAAGGACATCGACATCCCGCTGCTCCATGTGTTCGACCACCGCCACCCGCTGGTGTACCTGCCGTACCTGGCTGTCGTGGGTAACCTCGTGGCGAATGGGATGCCGCACATGGTGCTCATGGGGATCTCGCTCACGCTGCAGTTCCACCCGATGCTGCAGGGCTGAGGGAGACGATCGAGTTAGAGCAAGCAGGACGCGTACTGCGCGCTTTTCTTTTTTGGTGTGCGCGGCTGTGCAAAAGTGTGTAGGACTCACCCACACGCATTAGATTTCGGAATTGCATTTGCTTTTACTTGCCGCTTAAACGTTTTGAGTGCGAAGAACGCGTTGGTGGTCGTAAGTGACGTGCCCGAACTTTTGTTGATCAACTTCTTGAGCGCGCATAGCGTCCCGGGGGCGAGCGGCGGTCTCGGCTGCGACTGCTGCGTCGAGGCTCGGAGCGGCGGCCTCGACTGCGATTCGCATCGTCTCGTTCGCGTCGCGACACGACGGGACTTCCATCGCCACCGCCACGGACTCCACTGCTGCGTCGCTCTGGCGATCGCGAGCGGCGCGGAGAACGATGGTCGCGGCGCTTCACTGGTGAACGAGAGCGAGATCCACGACCTCGGGATCGTGACGGTCGTCTCGAGTCGTGCGACGATCGGACGCGGTTCGACGCCTTCTTTCTTGGTGACGCGGATCGACTCCGCTTGCGGCGAACATCTTCGCCGCGTTTTCGGCCGTTGTCTCGTGATCTCGATGGGCTTCTTGGCGACCGAGAACGTCCACGACGAGGCGAGCGTTCGCGACGGTCTCCCTTGCGCTCATGACTTCTCGCCTGCGACTTCTCATCATCACTCGCTGACGAAGGTGGAGAGCGCGACCACACGCGCTGTTTCTTGTTGTCATCGTGGCGATCATTGGATCGGCGATGACGTCTAGACTCCTTTTCTTCGTCGTCATCCTCACTCGAGTCGCTGCTGCTTTCATCGTGGTGTCGACGCGATCTGTTGCGCCGCTTTTTCTCTTTCTTGACCTTGCGTTTCACCTTCTTCGCCTTCTTCTTGGCCTTCCGTTCGGCTTTGCGCTCCGCCTTGCGCTGCTTGCCGTCATCTTCGTCGTCGTCAGAGCGACCGCCATCGTGCAGCTCGCCACAGTCCTCGATCACGACCGATTGCATGGGCACGGGGCGGTTATTCGCGACGGTCTCGACGTTCTCCATCTTGCGCACGACGTCCATCCCTGACACGACTTCGCCGAACACGACGTGCTTGCCGTCCAGATGCGGCGTGGGCACCGTGGTGATGAAGAATTGGCTCCCATTCGTATTGGGGCCCGCGTTCGCCATGGAGAGAAGCCCCGCCTTGGTGTGGCGGTACCGGAAGCTTTCGTCACGGAACCTGTGGCGCATGGCAAGCAGAGCGCATTAGCAAAAGCATATATAATGCGCAGACGCAGTCTCGGATGCGGCACGTACCGGTCGCCATAGATGGACTCGCCGCCCGTGCCGTTTTGCTTGGAAAAGTCCCCGCCCTGGAGCATAAAGCCCTTGATGATGCGGTGGAAAATGACCCCTACGGTAGCACACATGCATAGCAATCGCGAGGGTCAATCGTCCTGTGGATTGGTCTCTCAAAGAAGACGCTGGAGATCCGCAAGAGCCGACCTTTGTAGTGCAGAGGCTTCCCCGTGGTCTTGCCGACGCCCTTTTCGCCAGTGCACAGCGCGCTACCGCATCATACCAAACAGCCGCACCACGTACACTCAGTCGTTGTCAGGGTGCGTGCTGCCATTTTTAACCTGGAGCGCATGCACGCACCGAAAGTTGTCGGTGGTCTTGGGGACGCCATCGAAGAGTCTGAACACGATGCGACCGGCGCGCGATCCGCCGATCGAGATGTCTGTTTCAGATGGTTAAGGCAAGCGCACACAAACGCACACACACAACGGTCAGTGGCAGGTCAATGGTCGCGAGCGCGACGTGGTGAGAACCATGCGCGTACCGAAAAAGACGCGCTTCGTGTCACTTGGCGCCATTTTCGACCCAAAATCCTGGCTGCTGGTTTCCTATTCAAAAGTCTATGAAACGTTGGTTATTTTCAACTTCTACGTCATCCAACGTCTGATTGCTGTTTGTTTGATTGACTCTTCGAATAAAACAACTGGTCTTTCTAAACGTGATCTGCTCTTGCATTCACATCACAGTCGAATGGTATTGTATACGAGTGAGCTCAGTACTGCCCGCAGTTTGACGCTGGAGTGGGTGGATCAAGCCAAACAGTCAAGAATCCGTCCATCCATCAGCAGCATGTCGCTCTCTCTGGACCAGTCCCGCGACGCCGAGTTCCTGCGCTTCATCGCGCGCTTCGCGGGCGTGAGCACGGGCTCGGCGTCTTCGGGCCCGACCCGCGTGCGCCTCGGTAAGAGCAACGAGCTCTACCAGGTGAACACGATCGCCAAGTACTTTGCGCGCCAGGCCGATCGCGAAGCCGAGCTGTGCGGCGCCGACGCGTTCGAGAAAGCACAGATTTCCATGTGGCTCGAATTCGCGTCGGGCATCGCCAAGTGCCCTCCGCAGGCGTCGGTCACGCACTGGAAGGTGCTCGAGTCCACGCTGCAGAGCAAGACGTACTTTACCGCGAACCGCGTGACGCTCGCCGACGGCGCGCTCTTCTGGGTGCTCCACGGCGCGGTGAGCAAGTTCACGGCTGCGCAGCGCGCCGAGTACGCGAACCTCGTGCGCTGGTTCGATCAGATTCAACACACGGTCGGCGTGCGCGGGTTTCGAGACCTCGAAGTCGTGGACCTCGGACGCAAGCAGTACGCCCTCACCGTCTAAGAAGCCGCGCTTGGAAGAACGGAAAGGCGAAGGATAGCAGAAGTGGTGTCTTACGAGAGTCGCAATCTTGCTTTGCGATGTACGAAGCAGCTATCATATAGTGGGCATCTGCGCGCAGGAAGAAGAGAAGTGCGGTTGGTTGCCGAGTGAGGATTTGAATACATGAGTACTGTGTATGCGAAACGGAGAGTGCTGATGCGTTTTCGTTGTGAGCATATTGCTGAGGAAGAAAGTAGCTGCTTTTCGACCTGAACCCTTTTGCACGCGAGCTTGTAGGACTCGCTCCGTGTAGCCATTTTCGATCTTGATAACCGCTGCGGTTTTTGTTTTCGAGAAGACGTCTCTGAAAATACACACGAGTCCAAACTTCAGGTCAAGCACGCTACAACACAGGCATTAATTAGCAGATTAATCACCTTTCAACTATGCCGCGTTTCGAGCGTGGCCCTGAGCAGCCCGTGGTGCTCAGTCCGACGAAGAAAGCGCGCGAAGAGGAAGAGTCACGTGCGACCCGTGTCAAGGTCACCTGGTCGCTGCCACCCATTGCAGGCATCCCACCAGCTGCACGTGGTGGTCACACAGCAGTGCTGGCTGGCACCCATTTGCTGATCTTTGGCGGCCACTACTTTGGCGGTGATGGCACGTTCGTGTACCTGAACGACCTACATCGCCTCGACCTCAACACCTCGACGTGGTATGAGATCGTGTTCACGGAGAAAAATGCAGTGATGCCCAAGCCACGGTACAGCCACACAGCATTATTAATGCATGGTGGTACGCGAATGTTTGTTTTTGGCGGTCGCGGTGCTGCAGCTGAAGTATTTCGCGATATATTCTTCTTCGACCTGAGTGCAATGGTATGGTTCCACGTGCAATGGACGACGGATTGTCCGTTAGCTCGGTTCGGCCACAGCGCGGCCTCTGTCGACGACATCCGAATGGTGGTCTTTGGCGGCTGGGATAGCAAGAAGTCAATGAACGATCTCTGGATCTTCGACACCAACACGTTCACATGGACAAAGCCGAAATGCACAGGAAAACTTCCTACGTCTCGACACAATCACTCCATGGTTGCGATTTCGCGCGAGACGCTGCTCGTCTATGGTGGGTACACCGTGCTGATGCCCGACGTGCCCCTACCCGTGTACAACAAGGACATATACCTTCTGGATACCACGACACTTACATGGAGCCGTCCACGACTTGTCGGTGAGTACCCACCCGGTACTTTCGGTCAGAGCGTAAACATGCACGACGAGCTTGCGTTCGTGTTTGGGGGTTGGGCCGGGACCGAGCGCTCGCTGCTGTACATGGGCGACAAGCAAGTGAAAGAGTTGGTGGCCATGGAAGCGCGCGAAGAGCGCCTCGCGGGCGGCGGCGCCCACGAAAGCGACCACGGAGAGCGCAGCAGTCGACGGCGCGAACACACGCTGCACTGGAAGCGCGCGTCTTCGTACGCGCACGTGCTCGACGTGAACCGCATGCAGTGGTTCACGCCCGTGAGCCACGGCGTCGCGGTCGCCAACCGCTACGGCCACACATGCACGCTCGTGGGGCCCCACGTGTTCCTCTTCGGCGGCTGGGACGGCAATCGCGCACTGAGCCAGCTGGTCGTCGGCGAGCTGCGCATCTGAGACAAGATATCACAAGTTGAAGTGACCATCACTCGGACACTCTCCATTCTGCATTTTGGCCACGTTCGATTCCGCATTCTGGATGCCAGCCATTCAAACTGCAAGTTGAAGTGACCATCACTCAAATGCGCCATTCCGCATTTTCCTTTTTTTTTCTTGTTGTCTTGCTTGCACTACGCACTCTCTATTCTAATCGCGCGATGGCGTCCGTGAGCTCATACACGAAGGTGTCGAGCGCCTTGGCGCCGTGCACGACGTTGTCGCGCGTGCGGATGTTCACCTGCTGCGACGCCTGCTCCTTGTCGCCGACCACGACGATGTAGTTGTAACCAGCGAGCTGCGCATCGCGGATGCGCTTGTTCAGCGTCTTGCTCGAGTCCTGCACGTCGACGAACACGCGCGCATCAGTTTCCAGAGTCTGCGCGACCTCTTTCGCGTACGCGCGATGTGTCTCCGACACGGGTAGCACAGCCACCTGGCGAGGACTGAGCCAGAGCGGCCACTTGCCGCCCGTGTGCTCGATCAGGATCGCCATCATGCGCTCGATCGAACCCAGCACGGCGCGATGGATGATGATCGGCGTGTGTGCCTGGCCGTCGGCGCCGTCGTACGTCAGCTCAAAGTTCTTGGGCAACTGAAAATCCAGCTGGATCGTGCCGCACTGGTGCTGTCGCTGGAGCGCATCCGTGACCACGATATCGATCTTTGGGCCGTAAAACGCGCCATCACCTTCGTTCACGTCCCATGGCTCGCCAAAATCGTCCAGCGCCTTGCGCAATTGCGCCTCAGCATCGTCCCAGACCGCGAGCTCGCCCATGAAGTTCTCTGGTCGCGTCGACAAACGCAACTGGAACGTGAACCCAAAGACGCCGTACACGTGCTGGATGAACTGCAAACACGACGCGATCTCCTGTTGCACCTGGTCTGACGTGCAAAAAATGTGCGCATCGTCCTGATGGAACCGCCGCACGCGCGTGAGCCCTGTGAGCGCACCGGATGCCTCATTGCGGTGCAACGCGGAGAAATCTGCGAGTCGCACGGGCAACTCGCGGTACGAGTACTTCCTGGCCTCACGGAAGAGGATGCAGTGGCCAGGGCAATTCATAGGCTTGAGACCGAACTGATCATACTCCGGCTCGCTCTCGTGGTGATGGTGATACGCGTCTTCAGCGTCTGTCTCGCCGTGAACGTGCTCGTGGCAATGCGTGGCAGCGCCATCGCTTGTGTCGGCGATGCCCTGCGTGACCATGAACATGTCTTCGTGGTAGTTTTCCAAGTGACCCGAAGTGGCCCACAGGTCCTTCTTGAAGATCAGCGGCGTGATTACTTCGTCGTAGCCGCGCTTGCGGTACTCTTCGCGGATAAAGTTCGCGAGCGTGTTGAAGATGCGCGTGCCATGCGGGAGAAAGAACGACGATCCGGGACTCAGAGGGTGGAACATGAACAACTGCTGCGCCTTGCCAATCACGCGATGGTCACGCTTCTTGGCCTCTTCCTGAAGGTGCTGCCACTCCTTGAGAAGCGCATTGTTTGGGAATGAAATGCCGTACACACGCTGCAGCAAATCTCGGTCCTCCCAGTGTGACGCGCCACACCGCGTGATCGCAAATGACGACAGCATACCTGCAATGACAGCCAAATGCACACACCCTCGGCGTTAGCGACACAAGGTACATCACCAATACATCGTCGTCCCTATCACGCAGCAGGGCCATGCAAGCCTGTATGTACGTCCAAGTGTAGCTCATGCTGCACTCAGTGCGAGAGTGGCGAGTCGTTCTTTAGACGAGAGTTCCTATAGGACGCTAAAAATGAGCGAGAAGCAACGCGTCTCTCGTTGCCCCTCGCTCGTCTGCCCTTTGTCGTAGGGCAGATCGTCCAGTGCGCATTCATTTACGCAGAACCAAAAAAGTCCGCACGACACGTACCAGTATGCGGCACATGCGGTCCGCGGCACAAATCGATCAGTGGTCCGCATCGGTACAGCGAGATCTTTTCGTGCGCCGGGATCTTCTCGAGCATCTGGCGCTTGAACTCTGAGTAGCCGAACAGCTCGCGCGCAAAGTCGCGGGTCACGTCCATGCGCTCAAACGGCTGGCGCTGCTTCACGATCATCTTGATCGTCTTACTGAGCTCGTCAAAGTCGGTCTCGGAGACCGTGCGTCCGCCTTCCAGAAACATCTCGTAGAAGAAGCCGCCTTCTTTCAGCGCCGGGCCATCGGTCAGTCGAATCTGCTCATGGAATTTTTCCTCAAGCGCCTGCACGAGTTGTTTGATAATGGAAACCCACGAATAGCAAATGAACCACAGCATTACAGCCAGCAAGCAGCTAGAACGCGTGAAAATGAACATACACACAAATGTTTCCAGTACCTGCCCGAGAACGTGCGCCGACGAGTGCCAGAACACTTTCTTGCCTTCGTCCTTGGAGAAGCTACAGAGGGATCACAGGCATTCGCTCAGTACGCAGCAGCAACAGACGCACTCGGGTCATCGCATCATACGTACTCGAGCAACTGCAGCGAGCACGAATTCTCCAGTGGTGCGCGAAGATCGACCACGTGGTTGCCGTCGATCTGCGCTGCGAGCGCCGAAATCTTGGCCACGTTGGCGTCTGCCATCTGCTTCAAGATGTCGATGGACGTCGAGACGCCCTTGACGCCGTGGAACGTGTACGTCTTTGGCTCGCCCTCAAGCTGTACCGCGACTTCGATCGGCACCGCAGCTTCCTGCGCGCGCTCGATCTGCTCGACCAGCATCACTTGCTGCCGCTGGTACTCCTGCTCCCATTGCGCGATGCGGCCGTCGCGGATCGTGACGCTCGCAAAGCCGCGCTGTGGCGTCCACTGCCGCAGCAGCGCAGTCGTGCGCGATTGAGCCGCGATCGCACGAATATTGGCCGCTGGCGCCGCACTGCGCCGACGCAGCCACGCGCGCGAGTGGCGCAACATCCTTGTGTTCGATGCTTCCTGTCCGCGAATGAAATGTGTGTGTGGATGTGGCGATCGGCTGGGTATTGCCATAAGTTAACTCTAGGAAACGTTGGCATTTCTGTGATGCCGAAAGTAACCAACGTTGGTTATTTGTGGTTTTTGAAAGAAACAAACGCTGCGCAAAATGGCCCGACAGCATCCGACAAACGCCGCACTCCGCACAGCCAAAGCGCCATGAGCTCGGACGACGGCGACACGCCCGTGAAGCTCTACAACCCGCTCGAGCGCAACCGCAAGCGCCAGCACTTTGGTACGAGCCCGCGCCTCTGCGTTCTCCCTCTCTCTCTCTCCCTCTCTCTGTATGTGTATACGTATGGCGGCGCTCGTTAATCTTGCTGAGCGTTCAAATCCTCTTAACTCAACCTGACGCATGTGTGGCGCACAGTGAGCATCGACTCGTCGTCGGAGGAGGAAGACGAATCGACCGTCTATGAGGAGTCTCCGCTGATGCCCAAGCGCCGCAGAAGCTTGCGCGGCAGTCGACACAGCTCCATGTCGCCGTCCGCAGCGGCGCGTACAGGTGAGGAAAGAGCATGCATCCCCGCGGAAACGCAGCGTTTAGTCTCACGAGGACAATGGCGTGGGCAGTGAACCTGAACAGCGACGACGAAGGCGAGGAAAAGGTCGAGACGCTGGAGGATCTGATGACCGACGCCGAGCGCGAAGCCGCGCGCCAGAGCGAGCTCCAGATCGAGCGCGAGATTGCGCAGCGGATCGCACAGGACGAAGTGCTGAACAAGACGCGCGAGATCATGAAGTACGAGGCTTCTGTTATGTATCCAGTGCCGCATGATGTGTGTGTGCGTGGCTTACGAGGCTGCGTATCTTTTTGATTGTTCCACACTCTTGTTTAGCAAAATCTCGTCCGCGCAGCGTCAGAGGAACCACGACAGCGGATCGGCTGAGGTCATCTCGCTCGACTCGGACGATGACGACGACGATGACTTCCAGATTCTCTCACAGCCAGTCAGGCCTGGCGTGGCTAAGGGTGCACCTCGTTCAGAGTCTTCGCGGCAGTCGCATCAGCAGGCGCCGGCTGACAAAGGCGAGCGTATCGTGCTGCAAATTCGCGCGAACGGCGAGCGCACCGACGAAGTGCCGATCCACATGGTGCGTGCTTGTGCTGTGACGTTAATATGCAAATGTCTTTCTGAGTCATGCTGCTGCTCTTTGTTGTTAATCCGTGCCTAGAATGAGCCGTTTGATGTTCTGTACAAGAACTTTTGCGATCTTCTTGGGCTTCCGCGCACCGCAGTCAAGATGTCGCTGGACGGCGATGCGCTCCCAATCTCTTCGACGCCGTCGGCGCTGGATCTCGAATCGGGCGACCTGATCGACGCTAAAGTCGATTTTTCGCAGCAAAACACGGCCGACATCAAGACGTTTGTGCGCTTGAAGCTCATCGTCCAAGGGAAGCGACCGGAGATCTTCAAGATCGATGCGGTTTGTGTTATTTCCCGATTTTGCTTGCCTCGATTTCTGTTCGCGGGCTAGTGCTAATGCATACGCTCTTACTGTTTTCCTTTGGAAGAACTCGACGTTGGAGAAACTGCATTCAGGGTTTTGCAAGAAACACAACATTGTGTTCTCCGAGGACGTTGTGCTCAGTGCGCTGGGAGTGACGCTGCGCTTAAACCAAACGATCGAGTCGTACGGACTGCGGGACGATGACGAGATCCAAGTAGAGATGGAGAACGCAGTCGACCCGTCCGCGATCACGCTGCAACTGCGGTTCAGCGACGGCACTACAGAGACCCATCACGTCATCCCGGTGCGCTGCGTTCCCCCCCTTCCTTTGTAGCATTGCGTATCGCTAACGCAACTTCCTGATCGTGTGCACAATGTCTACAGAGCGCTAAAGTGCAGACACTCATGGATACTATCGCGCAGCTCCGGAATACAAAAGCAAAGAACGTGTCGCTGCGCATGGACGACGAAGCGATGACCCCAGCAAAGTCATTTCAGGTAACTGATTCCCAAAACACATGCACGTGCGAACAGTAAAGTGACAGCATTAACGATCGATCGTCTTTCTTGCGGGCACTCCAGTATTACGATTTAGAAGGAGGAGAACTCGTTGAAGTCAAGATCGCAGCATCGTGATGAACGCCAGGCGCAGCGATGCACAAAGAGTTGTGCGCTACTTGGGTCTGTCTGACAAAGATCGTGTTATTTGTGTCGTGCTACTGGCAACGTTTTTGCATTATTGGGTTGCTGCTGTCATCAATGTAAGCTACTACCTCTTCTGCTTTTGTTGGTGCTGTTTGCTGTCAAATAGTCCATGGCGCCGTCACTGGTCTGGAGTTGCGTCGGTTCGCTTGAGCCGCGAGATGAAGTAGGCGCATCCAAAGCCGACAAGGTGCGCGAAAAGCAGTCCACCGTACCAGAGCGGCGCCCACGGCGTGTTCACTTCCAGAAACGGGTACGGCCAGAAGCCCTTGGCGATCGTGCCGTGCAGGATCCACGTAAACACCGAGTAGACCGACGGCCACGCGATCAGGAGCGGCAGCGCGTGCAGCGACACCCGGTGCTGCGCGCCCAGGAAGTCGGTCTGCAGGATCACGAGGTTGATCCCGTGCTGCGAGTAGCTCACCCAGTTGAGGATCTTCTCCGGGTAGTGCATCTTGACTGCGTACGGGTACAAGATGGTCCACACGACGACACTGATCAGGATAGACGTTGCCAGACACACGTCCAGCACGAGCTCCAGCCGCGTCGGCCTTCCATCGCGACGGAGACGATATGGGGGCGCAGGGCTCGTGGGGGACGCAGGGTCACGCAGGAAGCTCGTGCTCTTATCCAGCAGCTCCGTGTATCCTTGCCTCGTGATACGCGCTCGTTGCTTGCGCACTTGGAACGTCTGCCACGCCGCGAGCGCAAAGTACACGCCCTGCGCGATGAAGTTCCACGACGTGTAGAAGATCATGCAGAGCATCCGCGTGCGGAACATGTCATACACCTGCACGACCACGTAGAAGAGCACGGCCGCGACGCGGAAGTAGAGCAGGCCGTCCACGGAGAAAAAGGATCTCGGCTGCGTAAGCGGCAAGACTCCCGATCGCGGCGACGACGTCGCGAGCACGCGGCCGCGGCGGTACATGAGCCACAGCGACGTGCCCAGCGCCGCGACGATCTCCGCAGCGCAGGCGAGCGTCTCCCACGAGACCGTGAAGCCGTCGGGCGTGACGAGCGCAGCAGACGGAGCGCGCGCTTGAGCCATTTTCTTTTTGGCTTTCGACGAGGAAATGGAGAAAAGCCGGCACAGATGGCGATCAATATCGGTTTTCATCCAATCATATGTTTCCAAGAACTATTTCAAATGCTATGATTGGCTGAAAAAAGGGACCGTGAGAGTGATGGTGGCTGACCCATTCGTGAAGACCACCATTCGTCACGTTTAGTGAGTGATGGTCGTTTCCAATCAACCCTCTTGTCCGCTGCAGCATCTGGAAACAAAAAGCTCATTTGAAGATTGGATCGCTCCGAGCGCAGCAGCCACAGCGAGCACGAGACAGAGCGCGAGCGATGACTAACAGCACTGAGAAGCTCATCGACATCGGCGCCAACCTGACGAACCGCAGGTTCCAGAAGGATCTGCCGCAAGTGCTGCGCCGCGCCGACGAAGCCGGCATCTCGACGATCCTCATCACGGGCACGAGCATGCGCGGCAGCAAAGACGCGATCCAGCTGGCCAAGCGCATGCTTCCTAAGAGCAACGTGGCGTTGTTCGCGACTGTGGGAGTGCATCCACACGACGCGAAGGATTTCGATGAGGCGACGTCGGTCAACGAGATGAGGGACATGATTAGAGCGAATCCAGGCACAGTGGTCGCTGTCGGCGAGTGCGGACTGGATTTCAATCGCGATTTCTCTCCGCGCGACGTCCAGGAGCGAGTGTTCCGTGCTCAAGTCGATCTCGCGTGTGAGTTGCAACTGCCGCTGTTCTTGCACGAGCGCGACGCGCACGCTATGTTTGTATCCGTGTTGCAACCGTTTCTCGACTCGAACCGACTGCCTCCTGTCGTTGTGCACTGCTTTACGGGCACGGAGAGCGAGCTTCGGAAGTATATCTCCATGGGCTTCTACATTGGCCTTACTGGTTTTGTGTGCATGGACTCTCGAGGTTTCAAGCTACGAGGCATGGCGGCGACTATCCCGACAGACAGGCTGATGATCGAGACCGACGCGCCGTTCATGTATCCGTACGGGACCAATGTAAGAATGCGCTGCGAGCCGAAAGACCTTCGCGCCGTTGCACAGACGCTCGCAGCGTGCTACCGTGTGACACCTGCTGAGATTGCAGCGAGCACCACACGCAATGCTACGCGGTTTTTCCAGTTGGAACAAATGCACACTGCTCGTCAAGTGTCTGCACCTGCGAATCCAAAACACGCAGCCAGGCACTCACCTAACCAGAGCCACGAGCACGGGAATGATCTTGAGCAGAAGCCTGCAGTAGTGTCAGTTGCGCCTCAACATGATGAACACGGCGTGCTTGTGTTGGATGGTGGCAATG
Source organism: Globisporangium solare (assembly GCA_023335675.1). Classification (NCBI taxonomy): domain Eukaryota; phylum Oomycota; class Peronosporomycetes; order Pythiales; family Pythiaceae; genus Globisporangium; species Globisporangium solare. Next base: position 13,375 of record JAADVP010000259.1, on the reverse strand, counting down.
GTGAAGGCGGTGGCCAAGTGCTTCGAATCGCTGTTGCCTTGGCGTCGGTGCTTGGGAAAACCATCCGCGTGCACTCTATCCGTGCGAATCGGAGAATCCCGGGCCTCAGGAACCAGCACGTGAGCACGATTCAGCTCGCCCACGATTTCTCGCGCAGTAGCATGGAAGGCGCGCAGCTCAACTCGACCGAGATCAAGTACGCGGGGTCTGGAGCGCTGTCGACTGTTGCTGGCGGCGAATTTGAGGCGAGATCAACCACAGGCGGTAGTGTATCGCTGATGATCCAAGGATCATTGCCGATCATGGCCTTCAGTGCGCGTCCCTTGACGCTGAAGCTGAGTGGCGGTACACACGCGGGCTTCAGTCCGCCCGTCGACTTTATGCAGATACCGTTGCGGATGCTATTGTCGCGCTTTGGCATCGAGACGTCTCTGGAGATTAAGTCGCGCGGCTTCTTTGCAGCGGAGATCGGCGAGGTCGCATTTGCCGTGATGCCTGTCATGATGAACTCATTAACACCGATCGATTTGAGCGTTGCTTCCAATGACATCACGAGACTGTTTGCTCGCGTGACGGTGACTGGGGCGAGCGCAGACGAAGTCATTGGCCACCAATACGTCACGGCTTTGAAAAAGTCGCTGAAAGAAGCGCTGCCGACACTGTCCAAGGACACGGCCACCGAGTACGAAATCGCCGTTGAGGTCGCAAAGAGCAAGTCGTCCAGAGCCCGTCGACAGGACACCCGCGGACGGGGAAAAGGAGCAGGAGCCGCGAAAGCGCACGAGAAACCTGTGGTCGGAGTCTTGGTCGTCGTGGAGACCAGTACCGGAGGCATCTTGAGCGTCGACCGGTCGGGAAAGGATACTCCGGACTACATGGCGCTAGATATCGCCAAGGGAGTGGGTCGGATGGTGGCGGACGGCGTGTGCGTGGACGAGCACCTCGCAGACAACGCGATCGTGTACATGGCGCTCGCGAACGGCGCGTCTCGGCTTCGAGTCCCCGCCAAGGCAGCACGAACGTCGCAGCACCTCGAGACCGCACTGGACATCGTGGCGCAGATCGCAGGCGCGAGAGTGCATATCAGGGAGGAGGCTACGAGTGCAGTCGTAGAAGTCGAGGGCATTGGATTCACGCCGCAGGTGACGGCTGTAGATCTAGGTAATAGGTAGGTAACTTCAACATGATCAAGTTTGCCATGTGTATCAAATGTTGATGCATTGTGATTGGTGCAAAACCTGTGCATACCATTATTTCAGCCAATACGTGAATTCTTTTACTCATTACATGTGTTCATTGGTTAAAACAATACCAAAGCGACATATTCGCCAATCGAATCCTGAAAAGTGGGACCATTACCGAGCCGAGCTCATTGTGGTGGTGAAGACGTGGCGCAAATGGCAATGAGGCGCGCAATCGGCGAGTGCGTGCTGCCGCGAGCGTTGCCGCAGAACCAGAGCGCGCGTCGCACGCTGCGCAACTGGGCGAAAGACCGCGGGGACGTCCAATTCCAGTTCAAGTGCACGCAGTGCGGCAAGTGCTGCACGGGCAAAGGCGGCCGCGTGCGCGTGAACGACCGCGAGATCGACGAGATCGCGCGCGTGACCGCCACGACCGCGGTAGACGTCAAGGCGCGATATCTGCGGTACTCTGACGCGGAGAACCAGTGGTCCATCCAGCAGACAGCAGACGATACGCAGTGCGTGTTCCTGGAGGGCAGCAAGTGCTCCATCTACCAAGGTAAGTCAGTCAACGCTCTCGCTTCATTTTGCGTGTGCTGTCCTCATGCATCATGCTCTCACTGCGTGTCGTGGACAGCGCGCCCTACACAGTGCCGGACGTTCCCGTGGTGGCCGCAGAATGTGATCTCAGACTATGACTGGCGCGTTGCAGCGCGGGACTGCGAAGGGATCATTTCGACAACGACGCCAGCCAAGAACGCAGCAGCAGGAGACATTCCTCCGTCGGGCGTGTATTCCTTCGACGAGATCCTCCCGGAAGCGATTGTGCATGACGTAAGGCGTATCAACGGCTCTGGCTCGCTGTGATACGTGGAAACTCGAACAGTGACTGACACATGATGCTGCTATTTGAACCACAGATCCACCGCTCGGGCGAGAACTTCACGTACAGCGAGCTGACCGAGATGATCGGCGATCTTCAGCACGTGGATGAGAGCTTCGTGTCCGAGTACAAGTCGGAACTGACTGCGAAGTTCTCGAGGCGCATTGTGTATCGCGACGACGACGTGACGGTCATGGACACGTGTTTCGAGTCGGCAGTGCCAACGCGGTGCTTTTTCTTCAACGACCGCATCCACCTCATCCAAAGCGAAGTTGCGCTCTTCTTGCATAGTCCTGAGGATGACCCGAACTTGGAGCAGAGCGGCGCGCATTCGATCGATCGCGGCACCCTCATGCTCGACGTGCACCGTGCGATGTGCATCCCTTTCTTGTGGAAGACTCACGACAACGAAAAGCTCAACGTTGCTGTGCTTGGCTCTGGCGCTGCGTCGCTCCCCCTGTTCCTTCTGAAACACATCAAGCAAATCGCGCGTCTCGATGCAGTGGAACCGAATGCAACAGTAAACAAGATCGCAAGAAAGTTCTTTGGACTCGCAGACGCTGAGGCATCAGATGCGAGACTGAACGTGCATGAATCTATGGGAGAAGCCTTTATCGATACCCAAACGAAGCAGGGAACCATCGCGTACGATGCCATCGCCATCGATGTCGAGTCGGGGGAGTGGGAAAACGGAATCAAGGCGCCGCCATCCTCGATGCTTTCGCTGGCGTTCCTCACTTCGGTTAAGCAGCTTCTTGCCCCAAACGGTGCTCTTGTCGTAAATGTGATCGCTGAAACGCCAGCAGCACTGGACGCTGCGAAAGCCACGTTTCGAGAGGTGTTCGGTAGCGACAGCAGCACACGAGTCGTTGTGCAGCTCCCCAGCAATGCGGTATTCTATTTATTCAACGACGGGGAGTCCCAGCAACCTCCGTCCCCCGCTTGCTTCACGGATAAGCCCCAGCTTCTCGAGTCGCTGTCCAAAGATGAATTCCAAATGCAGCGAGTCCAATCTCCGGCTCTGCTCCGATCCATTGCGACTGGTGCCCAACAATTTTGAAGCATCAACGCTTTTACACTCGCAGTGGTTGATTAGTTGACGAGGTAATTCAACGCAGAACCGCCCGAATCGTTATGTTTGGCGCAGCGCATGCGATTCAGGCTCTTTGTGTTGGTCATCGGGTCGCTGTTTGAATCGGTAGATCAGAATCTTGCTGTGGTGATTTCCCGTGACGACCATGGTGCAGTGGGTCGGAGCTTTCCTCAGGCATTGTTTGGCCACTGCGATCTCACTGAAGGTCAAGGATGCTTCGCTCTTGGAGTGCGTCGACGAGATCGGCTGACAGCAGTTCTCTCCTGTGCTCAGCGAAATGATCGATACGTTGTTGTTCATCAATAGGAACAAGAAGTGCGCTCGACTCGTTTCAGCAGCACGCTTGGGATACACTGTAGTGAGAGCAAACCTTGGCGGTGTAGTACCGGCAAAATCCACTTGGAGATGCACAGGAGCCACTTCGATATCCTCGTGCCCGCCGTCGAGTCGCAGCAGCACAAATTAAAGCCTTCCTACAGGTGCAGAACCTTTTTTGCTGGAACTCGAGGCAAGTTCATGATACACCATCAGCACAACGCGGGCCTCATCGGGTGTCACTGCGATTTGCAGAATCTCGCGGGTTTTCGCGGAAACGCTGGTTGCTGGGCTTCCCACCTGCGCCTCGCTGTTTACGTGAAGATCCAAACGATATTTTTTGTGAGGCGTGAACCATCCAAACCCCGAAAAGTGGCTACGATCGTAGTCCCAGAGCAAAATCGTTGCGTCGCTATCGATGCTCAGAATATGGAATACTGGCGCGGAAACAACGCTTCTCCGGTTGCGGAGGCAGGTAACAAAGAGCACCGAATTCCTGTGCGAATAGAAAAACTCGCGTCGAATTGCGCTTGTTTCGAGCTTTGGGTCAGTGAGACGATCGGGAGACGGTGCGTCAAATTTCGCCGCAACAGTACCGCTTTGCTGAACGTCCTTGCTCCAATTAAACTTCAGGATATCGCCATTCGACGCGCCGCAGAGAACACTGGTTGGGTTTCCAAGAATCGTAGTTGCTGTGAAGTTAGCCGATACAAACTGTGTGGCAGTGGGGGGGGGGATCTCTCTTCGACGTGGTTGTCGAGTTGGATGATACGATCTGCTGCCTGACTTCTGCTGGCAATGCTGGCATCGCAAGTGCAGACATCAGATTCAATTCGACGAGGGGCTCGAGGGGCAAAGGTTTCCATTTCGTTTGAGGATCGCCAGAAGTATGCGCCATCGAAAAGCACTCGTTGGAGTGATTAGTATCGCGTTTGGCTGCCAACGGCTTGTTGACGCTCCATACCTGAACGACATGAAGCTGATTGAGCGAGATCATCCGGGTCTTGTCTGCGGAAATGTAAATCCGAGTAATCCTAGTCTTGGATGCCTTCGGACCTGGCACATGGCTTCGGATCACGACCGACGGCATTGAGTGTAAATCCCAGAGCAATACCTCGCCGGCAATAGTACCGGCAGCAAGCACACCAGCGTCATCGGAGATTTCGATGCACGAGCACGACGCAAAATGTGGCAGAACCAAACATGTCCGATTCACGTCAACGTGCATTTGCTGCCAAAACTTCTTCTCTTTTGAGACTCGCGAGGTAGCGCTTGCACTATTACTAGTCGCAGCAGTCAACGGGAGAATTGTTGTGTCCGACAGCTCGTGCGATCCCTGTTCACTCGTTCGCTGGCTGTTGGTTTCAAATTTGCGCTTCGTGACGAAAGCAGCATCGTTAGCTGCTGATATCGCTGTAGCCTTGTCTTTTGATTTCGAGGATGAGAAGAACCCGAATCTGGTTTTCTTTGGCGACGCGTTTGCGCTGTTGCTGCTCGCGTTTGTAGACTCGCTGAGAGGCGTCTTCACTGGGGCAGCTCTCGTTGGCAGTGTGCTTTGATACAGAAACCGCACCGGCTCGTTTTTGCTTAGAGATGCCATTCGCTGGTTCCGAGTCGCGCGCAGCTGATCGTAAACTGAATCAAACAGTGCGGGCGCTAGAGGTGTGCCGACGTCGTTTGACTTCGAGCTCGTCGGAGGTGCTGTATTGGTGAAAAATACGTCACGAAAGACTTGGACGATCTTGCCGCGTACGCGATCGCGGCTTGATTGAAATTCGCCGTGGATGTCCGCCGCTGTTTCATGGAGTACCTTATGCTTTGAAAGTGGGAGTTGATATTGGAAACAAAAGTCAGAAATGGCCATTTTACACAACCTATATGCAGCGCCATGCCCACTTACGATGATGTCGACAAGCAAGGAGACAGCACATTTGGCGCGGATCTCCCAGAGCTCTTCTTGTGCCACGGCTTCGTGCGTGACTCGCCAGAGCTGGACGTCATGCTCCAGTACCTGTCGATTCGGCTCAGTCTCCGATTCGGTGAAAGCAGACTCCATTATCCCGAACACTATTCCTCGTATGAAGTACACGACGTCGTACTTTGTCGGTGAATAAGTTTCGATCCCCCACCTCCCATCATACGCAGCTGGCTCTGGAAAAACGTGCAACGTGTCTGCCTCTTGCTTTCGCTTCAAGATCGATTCCTGGAGATGCTCGATGCGTTTGTCGACACTCTCAAGTATGCTTTGCGCCTCTCGTAACGCATTTTTCATTTGTCGACGCGCTGACATCTGGTCGTTCCTTGCAGACTGAAGTTGGCCGATTTGAGCGCCGCTTTGGTTCAACGCTTCAAGGATGGAGCTGAAATTCAGAGTCGGTGCTGGTTGAGCGGCAGCAATCGCATCAGTCGGTGTGCTTTCTGGAAATGGAGACGTGAAGAGCGTCTTGATTGCGTGCTGCTGATTTGTGGATAAAATCTGGAGCGCGCGCTGCTTCCGCGTCCGGATGTCGATAGCTTTTTGGTTCAACCGCTCTTTTTCTTGTTCAAACGAGAGCAGCCGAGCATTGAGACTGTCTGCAGCCAGCTCGAATTCGCGTCGTCTTCGTTGCTGTATCTCGTCAGAGAGTGCGTGGATCGCGTCGTGGTTGTTAAAGGAAGCAGCTTGGCCTCCTCGCTGTTGCTGTTGCGCCTGCGATTTAGCTATGATGCGAGCGATAAACTCCAAATCCATTTGCCCTTTCGCGAGCTCCGTCTCAAGCAAATGCGTTTCCTTGTGCACAATTTCATGGATCACATACGCTTCGGTGCGCACCTCTTCTTGCTGTTTCTCCTGCAGAACCTGGATCTGAGCGAGCACACGCATTTCCTGCGCGTCCAGATCGTCCAATTTGGCGTGCAGCGCGTCTGCTTTCTCGTTTTTGTGCAGTATCTCCTCAATCCGGTGTTCTCTCTCTTGCTCCCATTACGCTTGCTGACGCACGAGTTCTTCTTGCCGCGCTTCTTCTTCATCAAGAACTACGTGGTTGATTTTAGCGGCCAATGACTGCGATGTTGCCTCTGCTTCGTGCAATTCTCGATCCAGAGACTCGAAATCTTGCACCGGCTTTTTGTAGTAGTTGTACGCACTGGGCTTAGTCGGTCGTCTTGCCGCATTGAAGCCCTTCGGCGCCAGCGATCTGGGGGTTGAAACATGACGGTCGCTTCCTTCGTTTGCGCCATCCTTCATTGCTCTTCCATAGCGAGCATCCCCGCCCCACGAAAAGACACAAGCGACGCCCAAAACTAGTTCAGCAGTCGGATGCTTTTGAACCTATTTCAGTTGCAGTATCCATTTTTTTCGTCACTCATCGTCAAACTCGTAGATTTCTTGGTCCTCTTCATTTTCATCGCCCTCGAAATCCGCTTCATACTCGCTCCCTTGCAAGCATACTTGATCATTGTCATCTGTTTCAGTCGGCGTTGCAGCACCGTCTTGACTTGACTCTGTATCGAGTAGCGACGAAGATCCAAGCAAATTGGTGTCGATTGCACAAGCTTCATCAGATGCTGACGTGCTCCTATTTCCACTGATAGCATCGCTTGTCAGTGGATCAGCAAGCGGAGAGTCAACGGCCGTCGCGCTCGTCTCTGATCCAAGGTTTGCTAGAAAATCCCGCGACTGTAGTTCGGAATCATCTTTCGGGTCATCTGCCTCTACGTCTCCATCCACCGAGCTCACAGCGCCCCCATTGAAATCCACAATGCCAGACAAATCTACCGAAATTGATTCAATGCTTGCTACGTCGATGCTGCTCACGCCCATGTCTGCATTCGCTGGGATAAACGTATCACCGCGCGTGGTGACGTCGACCAATTCGAAGCCGGCTGACTCGAACGATTGGTTGGCTAAGCAAGTACTTGATACTTCGTTGCTTTCCAGTGTAACTGGCTCAGCTTGCATCGATTTGGTGTACCTTGGTGCCAGCGCTGATCTACCCTCTAGCGAACACTCTTCTTCAGCACTTTGCTTCTTCACTGCACTTTCTTCGGTTGTCACTGCAGTATCGTCGCAGGTGGCGGATTGTAAAATACTCGCCGAGCCCAGTGCTAATTGCTCCGCCGCATCCCCATCCACAAAAATGGACGCACCAGAGATTAGATCACCCTTCACGGTGGAACTTGGTTCACTCACCTCTTTCAACTCAGACGAAGGATCACCCACGATAGTAGTCTCGCTAGCTGATCTACTGAGGTTTCTGCTGTCTGATGCTGTTATTGCAGGGCCTTCGATTGCCTCCAGCGACCCAAAGTTTTCCCCAAAATCGCACGTGCTCGGATCGCCTCCAACTTCACAGGCTTTAATGAAGGTGCAGTGCGTCGTCACATCTTTTAGGTCTTCTTCTTTTTCTTTGAATCCATCGTCATTTTCGCCGTCGGGCTCTGGTGAATGAACGGCACCAATACCAGTCGCATCTGCTTCCTCAGAGCCATTGCTCAGGGTACATACCAGCTCTCTTTCTGTGTCTTCGTCATGCCCAGAAGTAAACTGCTCTTCTCCCGCGCTTGGAGGTGGTGAACTGCACTCATCTCTGGAAGCAATGCTCGTGATCTCATGCTGCAACTGTCTGGGGTCTGATAGGTTCGCAACAGTGCGAGTTCATCGTCATCAGATATGAAATCAGGATCATAATCCGATCGAAAATCACCATAAATTTCATTAAGGCCGCTGGAAAGCTGGTGCTGTTCGCTGTTGGTATTCTCGCTGTCGCGTCCTTCCAGCAGCCGAATGATGTGCGTCTCCGGACTGCTGGCACTGCTCTTTGTGTTCGCTTCATCCAGTTCACAGGAAGACTGAGGCTGCTCGCTATTTATACTCGCGCCATTCAATCCTTCTAATAATCCCAGGATGTGCGTTTCGAGACTGCTTGCACTGCCACCTTCCTCCGTATCACTGGGAGGCCGAGGCGGTTCGCTGTTAAAACCTGCACCGCCACATCCTTCGAGCAAATCAAGGACATGCGTCTCGAGACTGCTTGCGCTACCAGCAGCTTCTTCCTGGTTGATGGGAGTTTGGCAGCACTCGTACTTGTAGTTTTCGCTGCCATATCCTTCCAATAGATCAAGGATTTGCGTCTCAAGACTGCTTGTGCTGCCTTTCATGTTAGCTTCTCCTAAGCCGCTGAATATTCCGTATTCACCACTCTCATGTCGGGTGGTTGTGACACTCTCTTTTGTCGTCAAATCTCGACTTGCGGACTCCTTTGCTCGCTGAGGCTTTACGAACAGGCGAGCCGAACGATACGAAGCATTCGAAGCAACTCGGGGTGGTGGTTGAGGACGCCTCACAGAATTTCTGCTGAGAATCAAGTTCTCGTTGTAGGGCTCCTCTAGAGCCGCTAGCTCTTGCTGAAGGACATGGAGCTACGTGGAGAGCAGATTGTACCCGACCGGGACAGCAGCCATTGTTCTTGCAAGTGGGATTGCGCTTACTTCCTCGTTGTCGGTATTTGTCGGCTCCTGTGAAAGTCGATTCGCCGTGGTGCTAACCCGAGGACTGCGAAACATGCTCAGTGTCTTGTGAACCGCAGGCAGGTAGATGTGGTCTCTCATTGCATCCTTCGCTTGGGCCTTGCGGTTCTTCGTAGTCAACGCTCTGCTGTTTTTCGCGTACACAGTTGTTGCCAAGTGCTTCCTGGTCGTTGGATCCCATTGACCGATATTTTGCCACTTGGTAGGAGATCCCAGTAGAGGAATGCCGTGGTAAGTGGAAGGTCGTGCCTGAAATGGTCCATCGTACTGGGATTGCCCCCACGCTCTTGTCGCTTGCTTCAGTGGTCTAACTGATGCAGTGGATGATACGAGTTACATCGCTGGGATAATATGCCTCAACACTTCATCGGGCTGGATGGATTTTCCCGTGAGGCGATGCCACCGCCTATAACTGAGCGGCGCGGGCTTCACCGAAGCTGAGGCATTTCATTCATCATCGGCATCTTTTCGCGCAGCTTTACCGTCAGCATTGGTTGCTCTTAATGATGAAGATGGGGCGTCAGCCATGGATCGGACTTCTTCACTTTTGGATACATCGAAGTTGTCTGTCAGCAGAGTTGGTTCTCGTTGTGTGCATGAAATCGCAGCACAGTCGCCATCAATTTTACCGAGTGATCTGCCACTTATGAGGCCACCTGACAGAAGGAGACGACATCGTCATACAGCACGCGCACTTCATATCGAGGGCCGACAAAATCAATGGCAACAACGACATGTGCATACCTTATCAGCAAATGTGGAGTCAAACCCTCGTTTGACCACAATGCAGACGAGTGCACGCTCTGCTGGCATCGGACTTTTGCTTTTGTGGCTGTCGTGCTGCACCACATCGCTGAAAGGCTGCAAATAGCTGGTCGTAGCAACAAATTCCATTTTTGCTTGCGCTTGATGCGGCTATTCTTATCAACACATCATTTCAAACGTGCGAAAGTCAATATATTGTGCACACGCAAATTACTGCAGGGAGCTAGAAGAATCATGACGCTAGACTTTTATTTTCTTCATAGGATTTTAAATAATACCTTCCTGCTCTCGTTCTTCTTCACGCAATGCCTTCAGTACACGCAAGAGAACAAGGGGTAAGCGAGGCGGGGAACGCAAACAGAGGCGAGCGAGAGGCCGACTTACGCGCACTTGACACAACGCCACTCACACATAGAGGCCTCTTCTTCTCCACCACGGCTCGTGGATATAAAGATAGCCGCACAGATAGACGAACCACCAGTCTCCACCGCCTTGGTTTCGACGCGTGTCGTTTTGAGAGCAAAAACACTCATCGCAGCATTGCCGCATTATCCAGGGCCTTAAAACTCGTACATCTCGCCATCAGAGAGGGTGCGTCCGTCACGAGGTGGTTCTCCTGTTCGCTTTTGCGCGGAAGACGACGAGGGTGGCATCAACATTGACGAGTCCGACTTCAACGAGCCCGTCTCACGGAACCGCGAGTCATGGAAGTCAAACATCTCTGTGGATCGATTCGTCGCGCCGAAGTTGACCGTGCCCTGGCTGCTTTGAGTTGATTCCGGATGATACGAGGGAATCGCGCGCGGTGGTTGCGGCCGGTGCAGCGTGAAATCCACAGTCGCCATCGAGATATCAGAAAGACGACCTTCGTCCAGCGTCTTCAGCGCAGCGTCTCCTCCAGGATGCGCGTGAAGATCGTATCCGTCATAGTCGTCAGCGTGAATCGACGACAAATCGGACTCGCGGTCGTCATAGGTCTCCGAGGCAGGGCGACGATATGGCGCGTAGTGGGATTCGTTGTTGAACCCAAGCGATGTGCCCATCGAGTTATCGCTTTCAAAGGATTTGATGATCGCGCTCGGGATCCGGAAGTTGTCGATCTCTTGTTGGGTGCGGTAGTCTGGGTTGCCGTAAGCGGAGTAAGGATCGCCACCGCTCATCATGTGGGATTGGTGGATTCCCTGGGATCGCTGCTGCAGGACTTGCACGTTCGCGACCGGGCTATCAAACCCGCCGTTTCCATACATCCTCGGCGATGACGCGCCGTTCTGGGTCCCAGACGAGGACGCTGTCTTGGGCACCGGCTGCCGGCTGCTCATGCGCTCATGAAACGCGAGCGCACTGGCGCTCAAACCAGGCGGCTGATGGAATTCCGAGCCGCCGCGCGAGTGCGCAGCAGCACTCCCATACGTATCCTTCCATTGGAACTCGGGATCAGCATTCCAGTCCATTTTCGAATGGTTCTTTGTCGTGAGCGTTGGCACGAACGCCCCTCCGCTGCTTCGGAACATGTCGATGTCTCCCGCGTTTGGCGCTCTCCTGCGCTTACAAAACAAGATCACAAACACGAGCAGCAGCACGAAGACCACGCCGCCGACAACCAGCCCAATCACGAGCCCACTCGACGAGTCCGATGAACTCGTAGTCGCCGAGTTCGCCGACGCGATCGTCGACGTCGTGAACGTGATGAAGTGGTAACTCGCGTTCTGCGGGTTTGATGGCGGCAGGATAATGTGCGCAAACACATTGAAGTCGCCTGCGCGGTCGAACGCCAGCTTTTGGCGGAACGTTGCGGAATTGCCCGTGAAATTCGACGTCTCCTGCGGCGTGATCTTGCGCGACGAACCAGTGCGGAACACGTCGCACACCGTCGTGCGCGAGCACGAGTGCACGTTCGCGTGGCCGATCTGCACGGGCAGCCCCGTGGTTGGGTCGGGCACACTCGTGGTCAGCGCGTGGAGGTCGAACACGTTGCTGCCCAAGTTGAGCGTCGCCGTGAACACGAACTCGATATCCTGGAGCGCCACGGGCTGCTCGCCCGTCGTCGACTGTGAGATCGTCATCGTCATCGGGCACTCATTGCCTTCGCCTTGCACGCGCACGTACGCAAAGTCGAGGTTCTGGATGTCCAGGCCCTGGTCCACCCAGTAGCAGTACGTCGTCTTGCCATCATACACGTAGTCTGTCGTCGCATATACACAAACACACACATGCCACGTAAGCCCACACCGCATTTTGCACGCACACACACAAAAAAACCTCGCCAGCGTCATTTATTCAAGAAAGCACGTAGCATTCGCATAGAGAAGGAACGCCATACGCCCCACTCACAATTGTCCATCCATGCTCACGCATCCGCTACGTACCGTAGAGCGACGGCGCCGTGCCGGCCGCGCTCACGCTCGCCGCCATGCTGGCGCCCAGCACGAGGCCTAGGAGCGCCGCGCCGCGTCCCCCCACCATGCGGCAAAGTGCTGAATGCGGCTCCGCGCGCGTTTTCGCGAGCGCTGCACTCGGAGTTTGTATGCGAGTGGCGCGCGCGAATCGCCTTGGACGGTACTGCCGCGCGATTGCGCCAGACTGTGGGAGCGCGGTCACAGAGAGACAGCGCCGAAGGAAGGGGCAGACAATCGAACGAGTGGCTGGTTTCTGCACGGGAGGCTCTTTGTCGACCTCTGGTAACGAATCGAGTCAGCAACTATTTTCCAGTTGTGCCGTCTCTCGTTATTGTAATTACGACACTGTGTGCGATAGCTATAGAGGTGCAGTGAGGGGAATGGCCTCGCGGAGCCAGCTAAAGTGTGCCGAGAAACTACACGAAGCCCTGCATCGCGCGCTCGCATCCTTGCCGCATGTTGCAGTTGGTGGCGATGGATGCACGTAGTAGTATTGAGTAAATCAGAAGTCAAGTCTTCTCATACCTAACGTAGGTCAAGATCTGCCATGTTAACACACAGAGCGAGGGAATTCCTCTTTAGCATTTGCTAGCGCTCGAATGCGAGCAGTCAAAGGGCTTCGACAGGGCTAGGGATCAATCACGCTGGCTGGGTCGATGCACTCATGCCAGTACATTTGATCGATTGGTTACACCTGTTTACTATGTGGAACGCATTATCATCATGTCGATCGACCCAACAGCCACATGCCAAATCACGACATGACGCTGTGCTTCGCAGGCTTCTCCCCATTTGTGAGGGGCGAAAGTCACAGTTTGCGCCGGCCGACTTGCGAACAAACACGCCCCAGATGACGCTGGCACGGCTGCGTCGCATATTATTTTGTATCACAGCAATGCAAAATGTGCCGCTCTGGGATATGAAGCGAACGAGAAGAAAAGCCTACGATGTGGTGGTTGAATCGCTCTAGGAATTATTACCCTACGAGCCTGTGAGTTTTTGCACGCAGGGCACATACGGCGCGTTACAAACACAACGAGGTCGAGCAAGAGTACCAGACGTCCAGTGCATCCCAGCAAGAAATGGGTTTTCTGAAGGAATGAGGTTTATTACCATTTAGGTTGGACTTTTCATTTCGCTAATTCAACTACTCTATAAGTATACGAGTTAAAGTGTAAACTTACTCTTGAGTCGATTTAGCTGTGTGTGTTATCCAGAAAGGAAACTGGAGTTG
>JAADVP010000258.1:0-28357 GCA_023335675.1 Globisporangium solare | reverse complement strand
TCAAGTACTCAAGTCGCTCTTCCTCCCTCCAAGTCGGGAATCGCTTCCTCGTCGCACAAGCGTGTGTGCCGTGTTTTGGGAACTGTTGTAAACAGCATCCCATTACAGTATCCTATAGGACAGCCTGTGCTCTCAGGCATTGTTATGGAAGACGTCGAGAAAAAATAGGCAGTCGCTTTAGTTTTTTCGAAGATGGCATTCTCGATGAATTCCGTAATAAAGACCACCCCTCAGCAACATGTTTCGTACCTGCTAATAGTACCGCCGGGTTTGTATCTTCAACTCGGCAGATAAAGGAGGCGAATGCGTCACTCGCAGACACACGTGGGCCACACTACATGCGTCATCTCCAGCCACACTATTATCGGAATGATCACATTACAACGGGTCGAAAGTGGTGTGTGCCCGAAAGCCGTACTTAGCGGGAGCTTGTTACAGTGCTGATCACCACCCCCAAGCACGCCCGCCACCTGCATCTTCGCGCGGCTTCGTGGCCCCTCTTCCTCCCTCCCCCTCCTTCTCCCCGCCCCTTCCCCTGCGCTCGATCTCGAGGGCGGTCCATGATGAGCATGATGGCGATGACGCGCGGCTGCGGGGCGCTCTTGCGGCCGACGGCGGCCCGAATGGCGGCCGCGAGCCGCGCTCCGGCGCTTCAGCTCACGTCCGCGCGCTTCAAGAGTTCCGCGATGCGCAACACCGGTGCGCGCCAGAGTACGTCTGGCACGACTGCGTCGCCCTCGAGCGTGCTCGCTGCGACGGCCGCGCAGGCGCTGCGCGCCGTGGGGCTCGGACCGACGATGCGCCGTCGCGCTCAGCAAAAGATCACGCGCTCCAGACCAAAGCAGACGCTGCCCAAGGGTTCGTACATGTGTCATTTCTCTCTCTCTCGCTTTCCTCGATACGACGGGCCGGTCTGCATGCTGCTAACGACCGTGCGTGCGTGTATATGGGTGGACGCATTAGCAGAAGTGGAATCGTCGGAGGTGGCTGGCTCGACTGCGGGTGGAGTGAAGAAATTCAACGCGGCCGCAGAGGAAGCCATTGCGGCCTCGGACCGCACCCACGCGCTCAACAGCCGCCTGGGCTTGTCCCGCAACTCGCTGGTGCGTGCGTTGCGTCCACAACTAAACTGTATGGAGGGGGTGCTCTGTCCGCGAATGCCAAGATTGTGCTCTCTGTTCAACCACACTCCAGGTGCTTCGCTTCAGCAATGAGAACTCGTACCTCAACTGGGCGAGAAATGGCGTGCTGTCATCGGGCGTCGGAGTCGCAATGTACGCGCAGGAGCACCATCGCGGCGCGCAGTTGAGCGGCGCCGGACTGCTGCTGCTGGGCTTCGGGTACATCGGCGTGGGCACCGCGAAATATATTTATTACATCCTGCGGTTCCGCCACGCGATGGAACTCTCATGGGGAAGCGTCATCGGAGCCATTTCCCATGCGTCGATTGCGCTGATCATCTGGCTGACGGCCACAGCGTCCTTCCTGGTACGACTGCATGGAGCAGAGCGAGCATGGATCGATCCCGTGCGCTGACTGGACCGTGTGCCATTTTTTTTTCGTTGCCCACAGGAGAGTGTACCGCTGGAACTGGATGCGATGCTGCTGACCGAGCCGATCGCGAGCTACTTGCCGTTCCGCATTCGACAAGGACTCATCGAAACCTACAGTCTCTACCTCGACGACTTAGAACACCACATGGACGAGCAGGAGCGCGTGCTCGCGGCCATCCAGCGCGAGAAGGATGCGCTCGCAGCCAAGGAGGCGATGATCCTGGAAGCTGTCGCGCAAGACGAGTGAGCGAACGGCTGTGGGTGCCGCTTTCTCAATTGCTGCTGCTGCAAAAGAATGGCAACGTGAATACGAGCCAAATCTTTTTGAATCTTCTGCCGGCGCCACCGTCAAGGGTGGCGTGCAACTCGCTTGCTATAAAGGCGGCGTCGACGTGCCTGATGTTGTATACACCCTCACCCTCTGCTTAATGGACCGAGCCACTTGGTTCTCACGTCGGATTCGAGCTACGGCATGTGCTGCTGCGGGCGTTGTTCTGTGTCTTTATTTCATGTTTTTCTTTGTGTTGTCATTTTCGTCACTTCTCCTTCGACAATGAAATACCTGCTCAATGAATGGATCCTATAACAAAAGAGCAAGATGAAGAGCAAGACCAGCGCCAAAACGTACAAGATGCGGCTCTCAATGCGTCGCCTCTCACCCATTCCTTCGTTTTTTTCTTCCTCTCATTCCTCTCTTTTTTTTCTGTGTGTGTGTCTGGATCTGCTCGTTGCGTTCGCGGCTTTATGGGTGCACGTCTTCCTTCACGGCTTCCTCCAACGGGATGTCGAAATCTGGGTTTCGGCGCAACGTGACGCCATCCCACGTCAAGTTGAGAGGCTCGTACGCTTCTTCGCCCTTGTCCGCGTCAATAATAGGCGCCGCCACGAGGATGTCGCTCTCTGGGGACTTTGGCAGCGTGAAGCCGTGCTCCACGAGGCCCTTGACGATGCCCAGGATCTCCTTGTCCGTCTTGTTTTGCACAAACACCTGCTTCTCCACGCCCCAGTCTACGACAACAACGCAGCAGCACACAGCACCATCAGCCTCAACACACAGTCACTGTTTATCGAGATCCATCCAAACGCGAGCGCGTACCGTATCGCGCGTAAACGAACGGCTCCATTTCCTCCGCCTCTCGGTACACGAACGGCGTGCGCGGGTTCAGCATCTTGAGCTCGCCATAGTTCTTGCGGAAAAACGTGCTGCACACACACACATACACCACCACCACTTCAATCGTCAGCGCCTGCTCTTCCCGCGCCGTCAGACATCACAAAAAGAGCGCCGTAGCAGCACGCACCGCAGGCCCTTGCTGCTCTGCGACGTCTCGCAGGCCACGAAGCGCAGCTCCTGGATGCTGCGCGAGATCTGCGCGCGCCAACTCATGCTGCTTGCTACTCTCAACTGCTTTCTCACCACACGGTCGCGGTCGGTGTTGGTTGTTGCCCCCTTCCCGGCGGTCCGAATCCGGCGGGCGCGGCGCGGTTCAGCCACGCCACGTA
Source organism: Globisporangium solare (assembly GCA_023335675.1). NCBI lineage: Eukaryota > Oomycota > Peronosporomycetes > Pythiales > Pythiaceae > Globisporangium > Globisporangium solare. The sequence goes on along the minus strand of JAADVP010000258.1, from coordinate 25,301 downwards.
GACCGGTCCACAGACCGTCATACAGCTGCGACTCGGATAATAGAGAACGCACAAAGCATCGGATAGTTGAGCCGTTGCGCATTACGACGACGGCTTGAGTGCGTACAGTTTCCGCGAGAACTTGATCACGACGGGCAGCATGGCCTTGCGCAGGATCTTTTCGCGTCCGACTGAGTTGTCGATCCACTGGAGCAGGCCCGCGATCTACTTCTCCGGGGTCTCGTACTCTGCTTTGGCGCTGAAAAGCTCGATCGTGACGCGTGCGAGCACCATGGAGAAAGCCACTTTCTTGAGCGTCTCCAGGTCGGTTGCGTGCGGGAACTTCTTGTGCAACGCGAGATACGATTTGATCAAGCCAGCGACTTTAGCGTACAAGTGCTTCAAGCTCACGCGGTCCATGAGCGACGAGATGATCTCGAAGTCCATCGCGAAGTTCAACAACAGCTCAAAGCTCAGCCCCAAAAGCTCGTCTTTCGCGGCGCTCTGGTGGTGGATCGCACTGTAGAACTCGCAGATCGTCCCAAGCGGCTTCTGCTCGCGCGCCAGGATACTGTGCATCTCGAGCACCGAGTAGATCACTTCTTCGCGCTTCTGCTTGCATGCTCGGTCTGCTGTTGATCCAGCCGAAGTGTGCGTTTGGGTCCTCAGCTCCTCTTCGTCGATGGCACCATTCCCTGTGAGGCGCGGGTACTCACCTTCTCGGCTAATATGGAGAACGAGACCATTCAAGATCGCACGCATGACTCCTGTACATATCGATGGCGGTGAGCTTGCGCCGGGACTGCTACAGAAAGACGCACCGTGTGCTCCAATGGAACTCGAACTGCGATACCCTGAAGCAGTGCTGCTCGCAAACGATGCTGTGGAGCCATTAGTGTGGCTGCAGGTGTTCGCCAGCATGCTGTTCGCTCGCATGCGTCTTTGGATAGGGTACAGGTAGTCAGCGACGATCGTTTGAACCACACGTTTGATCTCGTATCGCGGGAACCGCTTCATCCCCACGAGTGTGACAGCTTCATTGAACGTGTCTTCGTCGAAATAGCGAAACTTCTTTGCCTCGTTGGCTTGTGACACTGGAGCCGTCTGCGCAAACGCGTAGTCTTTTCGCACTGTGGTTTTGCGTCGATGTTCTTGCGCTTGCGTGAGCACCTTTGCAAGAATCACATCCACATCGCCTGCGACGACTGGCGACTGGACAATGCCGCTTTCGAGGAAGAACCTTCGGACCGTCGCAATGTGGACACCATTCCCTTCTAAAGAGGTGTCAAGGGATTGGTATATCGTCCTCAGACTCATTTCTACGGCAAAATATCGCATTGTTACACAAGCCCAAGATATCAGTTCGGGAATGAGAAAGTGCGCTTCTTCGTACCGATTTCGTCACGATCAATCGTTTCCGGGTCTCGTACGATGTCGGTCTCTAATCTGTTGAACACCGCTTTGCTTGGACTCCGATGCTCTCCATACGATCTGAACGAACGCGGGGCCGACGTATCGATCGGTTGAACAGAAAATAGCCCGCAGCTCGAGCTTCGATGCAAAGTCGACTCGAAAACACTACCTCGCCTCGTAGTCCAGGAAGTCGCCCTACTCCCTCGAGAGTTCTTGCACGGTGATCCATTAGTTGAACGTCCTATTGAGGCAAATATTCGTGGCTTTGGAGCATTAACGTCCTCTTCTCGTATCAAGAGCGTTTCCATCCCCTCTCTCCGGCGATCTTCGAGCTGTTTGTAAAGTCCGACCTAGTCATTTCGGCAAAAAAACGTTCAGCTACGGATGGCAGAGTACGAAAAGCGCATGAGTGTAGATAGAATACCTGTTCAAACTTCATTGTTTGAGCTTGAATCATAGCGTCATCGCGTTCGAGCTCTAGCTTTTGTTTCATGTGTTTGACTTCGGACGCCTTTTGCTGGTAATCGATGCGGAGTTTCTCTTTGTGCATGAGCTCTCGCGATGCGCTAGAGTTCTGCGAGCTCAGCGCCTTGATCTCCTTCATCGCTTCGTGTAAAGCCATCGAAATTTTTTCCGATTGCGCAACTTCTGCGAGTCGTAGCTCCCGCTCGACTTGGTGCTTACGCGTTGCTTCTTGCAAAGCCTCCTCCAACTGTTTGACTTGCGTCAGGACGTGCTCGTGCACTTCCATGTGATTTCGGATGCGACTGTTTTGCAAGTTGAGAAGCTTTGTCTGCTCTTGCGCTCGGCGGTTCAGAATCTTGTAATTCTCCTGCAAATTGTGATATTCACCTTTCAGCGCCTTCACTTCTTCTGCACATGCTTCGTATAATTCACGCCACGTATCACTTCCGTTACTGCTGCTATCGCCACGTTGAAGACCACGAACAGAGCTGTTTTCCATTCCCCCAGTTGGAAGCGGCAACGAATCAATGTTAGGAATAGCGCGCGAATGCGGATCAACGGTGTTGGGCGCTTGAGATGGTCTGTCTGCATTTTTCGTCGTCGCATTTGCAATCGCTACAGACGGCTCCACTGGTGCATGCCGAAATGCCTGCCGAGCTTCAGTCGGGACTTCTGCGCCAAGGCTTGGGTCGCGTGGTGCGGATGGCTTGAATCGATTATCGACGTCTCGAAGAAACTGCTCAAAGTACCCGACAGAGTCCGAGTCCAAAGCGAGATCTTCCAAGAACTGCGACGAGCTCATCTCCGGAGTGTACACTAGTTCGTGGCGCGCTTCTTGGTGCTCTCCATCGAGAACCTCAGCGAGTTCATTTAGATCTTGACAAACAGACGACGCTGACAGACACCGACTTTCGTGATACGCTCGACTCTCCTTCTCGCCAGCTGAATAGTGCGTCTTGGCAGCAGCGACTGGAATCTCACCGTCGTCATCATGCTCTGCGCTCTGTGCGTTTGCTGCTTGGCGACTCCCTCCATCATCGGTTTCTGGTGGAGGCAACAGTCGATTTGAGCGCGGCTGCAGATTCTCAGTCTCTGTCTTCACCATGTCCCCAGCAGAGGGAGTCGCTGTGTTGCTCGTAGCTGTAGCAATAGAACTGCTGCTACTTGATTGTCGAGGATCGATCAAGAGCTGCAGTCGACCGAGGATGAAGTTTACTTGGCTTGCTTTCTTTTCCACTCTTGGCAGCGACTCCAGCTTTGTTCGCAGAGCTTTCAATTGCTGGGTCGTCCTAACGCAACATAGATAGCAGCGTATGCATGGATCAATACAGCAAACTCGCGCATCTAGGGCACAGAACGCGATTGAAGACAGCACTCACCCTACTTTCGTGTGATCGTTGACCGACGGAGCCTTGAGCGCGTACTCGACGGTGTCGAGCGTGATCGGATCCGACAGCAGCGCTTCGAGAAACTCAATCGCCTCGCTTGTGGACTCGCTTTCGCTCCCAGACGAAAGCAGCGCGCTTAGCACGACCTCCCACACGGGTTTCGCGCACAGCAGGCGCTTCGCGTGCGCGTGGGCGACAAAGCCGTTCAAGACCCCAATGCCGTTGGTTTGCATCTGCTCCTGCTGCACGTGCAGCCGCACCGCGGCCACCACGCATTCGATGATATCCTCCATCGCCGGTACAAACTGCTGTTCCGTCGGCATCGCGGTCTCGATCTCCATGCTCAGAAAGTAGATCAGTTCGAGCGCGCTGACGCTCATCGGAGCGTCGCTCGGGGACCTACGCAGCGCGCCCAGCACCGCGTAGACGGCGCCACAGCGCGCCATCTTGTCCTTGCACTCTTCTTCGTACACCATGAGCTGCATGAACTTGCAACCGAAGCGCTGGACATGCAGGTCGCGCGCGTGACATTTCACGAGCGAGAGGCAGAAGCGCAGCGTCTCGGCGAGCGCGAGCGCCTGGCGGTTCGCTGCACCAAACGCCAGTGTCTGCAGCACGTGCAGCGCGGACGCGGCCGCGACGGTCGAAGCCATTTGCCGCTGCATGGACGCGACCAGAAGCTCAGCGACGCCATCGCGCACGAGTGCGTCCCGCTCGCGCTCGCCGCGGCTCCCAAGCTTTACGAGAACCTACACGCGTCGCCACCACGGGTCAGCACACAGCCAACAGAAGCGACCAGCAACCGCGCATTCGCTCGCAGAGGAACTCACTCGATTCACGTACACGCACACACCCTTGTCCACCGCGTGCGCGCGCCAGCACGCCGGGTCGCGCAACACTGAACGGGCGCATGACAGCAGTCTCGCGAACGTCGCGTCGCCCGCGCTGAGGTCCTGGGGCTTCGCTACCGTCAACAGCGTCTCGAGCGTGCGCCACAGCGCCTGCGCTTCCGCGATGCGCTCATCGCGTGCTACAGCGAGCGCGTGGTCGATGCGAGTGCCGCTTGCTTCACTGGTGATGGTACTGCCGCCATCGATGTCATTGGCAGCGAGCGCCACGAGCCGCTCCAGGATGTCGTCCACGGCGCCGTCGACGTGAACGCGACGGCCGCGTGCGGATTCGGAAATGGACGCGCTCGTCGCGGAAAGGCGCCTTGCTTGCGTAAATTTAGCATCGCCCGCATTTTCAGACAAGTTCAACATGTGCCGTTCGTCGTAGGGGATGGTCGCAGTGATAGGGTATATTGCAAGTGTGAACTTTTGTCACCGCACTATGGTTAATATGTTATTCATGACAGAGCCGATTTGATTGATTTTTTTCTTACAGTCATCTACATGTTACTACCCATTGGGCGACAGGTGGCGCGAAGGCCGCCGGTGGCGGTTTAAAAATGGCGCGAGATCACGCAATTGAAAAAGAAAAAGCAGCAGCAGCATGGCGAAGCGGCTGACGGTGGACCCGCTGTACGAGTTCGAGGGCGCGCCGCGCGCGTTCTTCGACCTGTCGCTGCCGCCCAAGTACGACGCCGAGGACGAGGTCGACCCGTGGTTCACCGTCGTCCACCCGGAGCACAGCCGCCCGAGCGCCGAGCTTGCGCAGGAGGAGGCCGAGCTCCAGCGGCAGCTCCAGCTCAAGCAGCAGCACGTCGACCACAGCAGCAGCAGCAGTACGGCCCATGCATCCAACGCGCCTGTAGTTGCTAGTACGAGCCACGGCGCCAGCAGCAGCAGCAGCCGTCTGGGCGCTGGCTTCCGACCGAAAGCTAGCGCGTTGAACCCGACAGCAGCGCTCGAAAAGGAGAACCGCAGCACAGAGCGCCCGCGCCGCTCGAACGTCGCGACGGGGCTTGGGGGAAGTGCGCGCGGCGGCTTGCACAGCAGCAGCGAGAAAAGTGCCAATCGTCTGCAACAGGCTCGAGGCGCAGGCTCGACCCCAATGGCGGCAACGACGACAGTAGGAGCGATCCATGTGAGCGGGTACGTTACGTTACAAGCAGCTCCTTGCGTGTGTGTGTAGTAGGCTATGTGTGTGTGTTGTTGATGTGTGATCGGGCGGTGTTGAACTCTGCTTGCGTTTAGACCGCCAGCAAGACTGCGGAGGCGATCAGGCCTTGGCGCGGCAAGTGAGGAGACGCCGCATGCAGGCGGCGAAGAAGCGCCCAACAGCGTCGTGTGCGTGAAGACGCAGATGAAGACCGCGACGTACTCTGCTGCGAGCGCTACTAACGCGGCAGCACGCAAAAGAGAGCGCGCGAGTGAACCGTCCGCGATCCCGCAAATGCGCGCAACCGCGCCGAATCGTAGCGCACGTGCTCGCTTCATGGCCTCAACAGCGAGCAGCCGTATGGCGATGCAGCACACGCCTTCGGGTGTGTCGAGCGACGACGCCAAACGCGTGTCTGCTGCGCAGCGAGGGGCGTCGAGCGTCCAGGTGAAAAGCACAGCAGCACTGAATAAAAAGGCCGCGCACGGCAGCGACCTCCAGGAGCTCCAGGAGCTCTTGGCGCGGCACAACAAGAAATTCAAAGCCACGCACACGTATCAGCCGCCGCAGCACTCGGTGCGGGACGTGCGGATGGTAAGAAAGTGTGCTGTCGTGATGCGCACGTGCGCGTGCGATGATTCACTCATGCGTGTGTGGTTATTGTCTGCCTTGATGCGTCCACAGTGGGAGAAGCAGCACAGTTTGTCGTACTATAGCTTGACGTCGGAGGACCGCGTGCGAGCCAACGTCGAGATCGCAGAGCTGATCGAGGCTCGAGAGGCCGCGCGAAGACAGCAGAGCAGCAGCTAGAAGCGGGACAATGGTTCGTCTCTATCTATTGATTGACACTGCAATACCAAACTACCGAACGGGCAGAGACACTACGCTTTCCCAGGTGTTTGCTCTTGTGTGCTTTACTTTCTTTTGTGCGTGTTTGCGAGGCCGTTGCGCTGCGGCTGCCTCCTGTCTTCTTCTTACGTGTCCAGCATGCAGAGCATGGTGCAGCCGCGGCGGATCCAGTGGTTGGGGGTCTTGTCCGTCGGGATGTCGAGCGCGACGACGAAGTTGGTCGAGTGGCCCGTCGTCAAGAGCGTGCCCGCGCGGATCGACGTCTTGTACAGCGGGCACTCGTACACGTCCGCGGGCCTGTACTCGTCCTTGCGCATGGGCTTGAGCCAGATGAGGGGCATGCGGTCGAAGGGCTCGTTCGGGATCGACTCGGCCATCATCATCGCGTTGCGGTCGTACCGCGCGCCCTCCATGAAGAGCCCGTAGATGTAGACGCCGAAGGGCGGCGGCGCGTGGTACGCCTCCTTGTCCTTGCCCATGGCCTCACACGACACCACGAGCGCGTCGATCGCGATCTGCCGCTCGCGCGAGAACGACTGCTTGACGGCCGTCATGAAGCCCTGCAGGAAGAAGAAGCCCGAGAGCCAAAACGCCATGGGCGGGCCGTTCACGAGCCAGTCGTGCGTGAACGCGATGCGCGCGAAAAAGTCCTCGATCCAGGCCGCGAGCGGCTTGAGACACGGGTACCCGGCGTCCTCCCACTCCTTCGGGATCTGCTGGATGAGGAACCCGTTGTACATCTTCTCGAGCGCGCCCGACATGACCACGAGCCCTTTGATCGCGCGCTTGAGCATCTCGAGCGTGCTCTTCATGACGCGGATGAGGAAGTTGAAGCGGATCATCTCCTGCGACAGGAACACGCCGAGTGAGTTGCGCGACCCACCGAGCGCTTCTTTGAACGTCGACGCGTGCGCGCGGCTCTCGGCAAACTGGTCGGGCATCCGCTCCTGGATCGACACGACCATCTCTATGACGATGCTGTCGTTGCTCTGAGCAGCCGACGATCCTCCGCTGTCGCCGCCGCCACCGCCTCCTCCGAGCATTCTCAGGATCGTACCCAGCAGCTGCCTGGTCTCTTTCTGCTGGAACGTGATGTCGGCGTTCGCATGAAGACCGAAGATGTCAGGCGCGTCCGCGGTCGGTAATGAGCTCACGTACTCGCGCACAGACTGGAGCGTGCCCTCGGGCGGCGCAAAGTATGTGCTCGACGTCGTGAACCGGTACGCGTCGTCCATCACGTCCTTGCGAAACAGTTTGCGCATGATGCTCGAGTTGGTGTGCTTGCCCCAGCGATTGGTGATGCGGCCGCCGTAGGACACGTCGGCGACCATGACGTTGAGCGTCACGTACGGCAGTGTCCTGCTCTTCGAGGTACAGCCGCACTTGCTGCATGCCCGTCTTGAGGTCGCTGTTCATCCATTCGTACGGGATGTTCCAGCCCACGGCCCCGAACTTGCGTCGCTTCAGGCACACTGCGTTGTAGAACGCGAGCGCGAACACGAGCTTCTTGAACTCGCGCTGCTTCGTGCATCCTTCGTAATCGGACTCCTTCACATCGAGGAACGTGCGGCCGAGGTTCGCTCGGATTCCCTTCGGGGGCTCGTTGGTGATCTTGATGCCGTTCTGCAGGATCGGCACAGGGAATCGCGCGCTCGGCATGCTCGTGAGCCACAGCCGGAACTCCGGGTGCATCTCTTCGCTCTGCGATTGCTCGAGGATCTGCTCCAGTCGTCCGAGCCACGAGACCGCGAGATGGCAGTTCTGCAGGCACACCCACTAACCCGTCTCCTTGGATTGCTTCATGAGGGCCTCGGCGATCGGGCCTTGGCCCTGGCCGAGCGAGATGATCTTGAGCCCCGAGCCTTCTTTCCCCTCTTGCTTGGCGAGCTCGAGCAGGTAATCGTTGATGTCGGCGCCAGGGGACAGCACAAAGATCAGCGGCGTCTCGGGTTTGGAATCCCGGTAGCAGCCATTCAAGTCGAACGGAGGCGACTCGGTGAAGAACGTGCCAAGCTCGCGACCGACAAACTTGCGCGTGCCGAACACGAGCATCTCTTCGCGGAACACGCGCAAAATCAGCAGCTTCTGGAAGTTTGTCAGCGTGGTGTCCCACGGCGCAGGCAGCGGCTCGGCGTGCGGGAGATCCGAGAGCACCATCGCTTTCTTCCAGCCGTTGGCGCCACGGATCACGGACTCCGGGATCTGTTCGAACGCTGGCGAGATCTCCTCGAGTCCGAGCAGCACTTTCCAGACGCGGTCCGAGAGCCACAGTGGACGCGCGAGGCCGCTCGACGCTGCCAACGCGATCTGCACCGCAGGGCTTCGTTTGTCGCCGACGAGGTAGAAGTTCCACTCCTGCGCGTGGATCGCGCCGTGCTGCAGCAGGATGCTGGACGCGACCATGAGCGCGAACACGATCTTGTCCTTCTCAAAGAGCCCGCGGCAGACGTTGACGAACATCGACATGGTAATGTCGCTCATCAGGATCTCAAGCCACTCTTCGAGCACGTTGGACTTTGTCGAGTTCTCGAGACGCATCACAATCAGTTTCTGGTAAAACTGGAGCGAGTACTGGTACATCGGGTCCACGAGCGCCAGACTCGCGATCGCAAAGTAGATGATCGAGCCGCGGATCGCAACGCAGCGGTACCCTTCGCGCGTCTGGTCGATCTCGAGCGACGTCGTCTCGGCCTCGGCCATGCGCGTCTTGATCGCCGACGACGTCACTTTGCTGTGCGCGAGCGTGCCGATGAGCTCTTCGTCGTCGAGGATGTTGCCCTGCGAGTTCTCGAGCATGTACAGGATCTTGTCCTCGATCTCCTTGAGCTGCTTCTTGTCGGCCGCGATGTTGACCGTGAGCTCGTTCTTCTTCTGTTCGAGGTCCGGCCGCTCGCTGCGCACGACGTCCACCAGGAGCTGGTCTTCGAGCCCCGTGCGCGTGACCGTGAAGTTGATGATCGTCACTTTGATGCAGATCTCGGGCATGTAGTGCGGGTTCGCGAGCTTCGTCGTGATGTAGAACCGGAAATTCTCGCTGTACGGCACGTCGCTGTCTCCCAAGTGCAGCAGGAACTGCCCGCCGCGCTTGAACACGTTCTCGAGCAGCACGGGCGTACCGTAGCGGGTCGCGTTCTCGAGCGTGCGCAGGAAGTTCTTTTGCGTGAGCTTGATGATCTGCAGCGCGTTGCTCGCTTTGTACATGTTCTTGATCTACTTGTTGGCCTGTCCCTGCGGGTCGATCATGAGCGGCCAGCGGCGGCCGAGCGTCGTGAAGAGCCCATTCTCGATCGAAAACGTGTCTGCGGGCAGCCCCATGATGTTCCACTCGCGCACGGCAACCGGGTCTGCGAGCACGCGCTGGAACGAAAAGTGGCTGTCCACGGGGAGCCCGCTCTGCTTGCAGAACGCGACCTACTTTTGCTGCAAGTCGTGGCGAAACTCCGCGGTGAAGGGCCCCAAGTACGCAATGCAACCAGCCGACAAGATCATGTCGCCGACGAGGTTCACCATGTCGACTGCGAGGCCCTCGGCACACTCCTTCCAGCGACCCTGTTCCTCTCCGAGCGAGTCAATGAGCCGCTCGGCGCGCACGAGCTGCGCCTGCGTGGTCTGCGTCTGCTTCTCGAGGTCGATCTTCTTCTACTGCGCGTCCTCGAGCGTGCTCTCGAGATCGGCGACCTTTCTGAGCACGGCGTTGAGTCCAGACTGCTTGACCTGCAGCTGCTGCTGCTCGCGCTCGAGCCGCTCTTCGGCTTGCCGGAGGTTCTCCTTTTTCGGTGCAATGTTCTTCGCGACCGTGTCGTACGTGTACATGGCGCGCGCCCACATGCACAGTGATGTGGCGGCCGTCGAGATACTGCTTAGTGTCTTGGGCGTGAACTCTTCGTCGGCCATGGACTTGGCGAGCGCGCAGATCGTCTTCGGCGGGATGTTGTCCTTGTCGTACTCCTTGAGCTTGTCGAGAAACTTCATGTCGTTCAGCAGCTTCTTGGCTTCGTTCCACCCCTGCTTCGCGCCGAAGAGCAGACACACAGCGTTCATCGCGATGCCAACGAGCCGCGGCGGGTTCGTGAACGTCTTGAGCACCGTGATGTCGTCCTTCTTGAGCTGCGACAGCGCCTTGATCGACACGTAGTACACCGGCATGGCTTCGTTCAGGTCCTTCTGGCAGTCGTCCTTGATCGCCTTCACTTCGTCCGCGATCTTGTTGGCGGCTTCGACGTCGCCCTGGATGAACCGCTGCTGCGTGTCGGCCTCGGCCTGGTCTTTCGCGACCTGAACGAGCAGCACGGACGTGTCCTCCTGCACCTTCACCAGCACGGGCTGCAGGTCCGTCAGCGATTTCTTGAGGTTGCCCACGATTTCCTCGGTCTCGAACAGTTTCTTGAGCCCGCCGCGATAGCGCGCTTCTTTCGCGCGCACCAAGTGGCGGTGGCTGCGCAGCATGTCGACGTACAACTTGATGAGCTCGAGGTAACTCGTGGGCGTCGTGTAGTTGTGGCGCTTGAGCTGGTGGTAGAACGTGGCCGTGGCCTCTTCGACGCTGCGGTGGATCGTGACCGCCATCTTGCAGAGCGTGTCGACGTGGCTCTCGATGCCCAGTTCCTCGGCGCTCGTCGCGAAAAAAGCTTCGCGACCGAGAGCAGTGCGCCCTCGGGCCACGCGTTGAACCAGTCGATCGTTCAGCAGTTGACGAGCGACGGGAACATGCGACACCGGTTCCGGAAGCCCGCGCCGATGGGCGACACGGTGAGCACGACGTGCAGGTTTTCCCGCACGAGCGTGACGTAGTACTGCAGGATGTCTTCGCGCATGACTTTGCCGACCTGGGCCGCGATCGGACGCACCATGTTGACGATCTTCTCGATCTCGTCGCTCGCGTACAGGTTTGGGACTTCGCCCGTGTTGAGCACGTTGTTGGTGTCCTCAAGAAACGACTCGTGCACGATCTGCGCGTCCGAGAACAAGAACACGACCGGTTTGTTCTCGGTGCCCGCGGTCAGGAGCACTTTCTTCAGGTCTTCGTGGAACTCGTTCGCGCCGTAGCCGCGCGTGGTCTCGATTGAGAAGCACTTGTACTCGGCCACGAACGCCGCGAGCCGCGTCAGACTCTGTCGCCCCGATCCCCCCACACCGACGAGCAGCGCATTGCCACGCGGTTGACGCAGCACGCGGCATATCCGCGAGGTGTGGTACACGGCGTCGTTGGAGAACACCAGATGCATCTGGCTCGGGAACGTGATGTTATACTCCTCGAGGTACTCCATGAGCAGCGTGTGGAGCCGCGTGAGGTCGTCCACGGGCCGATACGATCTGTTCTCTCGCGTCGAGTAGTCGCCGTACAGCAGGTTTTCGAACGACTCTGGCGCCCACGCGACCTTGACGTGCTCCTGCAGCAGCTCCGAGCACGCGCCATTGGACCAGCGCCGGTCGTCGATGTCCACGAGGCGATCGCGGAACACGCGCGCTTCCTCGTGGAGCCACACCCTGAGCAGCCCTTCCTCGTTCGTGACGCTGTCCTTCTTGATCATGAGCACGCCCTGGAACACCTTGGACAAGTCCCGCAGGTTGAACGTGTAGTGCGACTTGGACGGCGTGGGGAGCATCTCGAGCTCCACGCGCTGGTACAATTGCACCGACGCATTCACGATCGGCGCCGCCATCTGGAGCAGCAGCGGGAGCTTAAATGTGAGGAAGCCGCCGAGGATGGACGAAAAGATGCGCTTCATGGCCTCACTCGGCAGGTTCGGGACCCAGACTATGTGGAAGCGGTGCAAGAGTCTCGGCGAGACCTCGCTGCGGCCCCCGCCCGGTGGCGCGCACGCGGCCGTGAACACGATGTCCTTGATGTTCTTGAAGAACATCTTGGTGGTGTCGTAGAACCCGCCCTGGTCGATGATCTGCCGGAGCAGCTCGTTCGGCGGCTGCGTGCCGTAAATCTCGAGCGCCGGCATGTTGAGATCGTCGACAAAGAACAGCATCTACTTGCCCGTCAGCGGCCCGAGCAGGTTCTTGCGCTTCTTCTCGAGGTGCAACTCGAACTGCTCGTACAGGTTCCGCGGCTTGGTTTGCGCCGAGTAACTCATGGTCGCCGAGATGCACGAGTCGGTCTTGGCTATATCATCGAGGAACGACTGAGTGATTGCGGACTTGCTCGCGCCCGTCTCGCCGCTGTAGAGCACGTGGTGGTCTGTGAGCAGCAGCTTCTCGAGAAGGTACCGGAACCGCGTCGTGTCCTCGGTCGGCACGGCCATGCTGAAGTACGACGCGCCCGGCTGGAACGTGAACTGCGGCGTCTTGTCGACCCAGGACACCCACTGGCCCGTGCTCTCGTCGATCACGACGTCGTACACGTTGTCGACCATCTTGGCGCTCGAGTCGCTGCCGTCGATCAGCGCGCGGAATTGGCCCATGCAGAAGTCGTTAAACTTGGGCCGCGACGCGTCGTCGATATTGGCGCCGATCGACCACGTCACGGCAAACACAAAGTACATGCGCAGCAGCGCCGCGAGGTCCGTGACGTTGCTGCCAGCCTGCACGGCGCCGTTCGACAGACACGACGCGAGCAGGTTGAGGCACGCGGTCATGAGGTTCGCATTGTTGCTCGCGATCTTCTCGCGGCAGTGGTCGCGCACAAACGCGATCGCGATGGGCACATGAGTCTCGATGAGCGCGAGCACCATGTTGCAGAGCTCTGGCGACGATAGGATCGACTCGAGCGTCGTGACCTTCCACGTGCGCGCCAGCGAACTCATGCCGACGTGTACTTGCTCCATGTACACCATGCCGCAGCGGCTCACGGTCACCGGCGACGCCACGCGGAGGTCCTGGACCTCGAACATCATGTGCAGCGTATGCGGGAGCTTGATGTGCTCGCTATTGGATAGACAGAGCGTCTTGTTGTCGTCGAGCACGGTGTTCATGTTCTCGATCCAGACGGCGTCGACAGGCCCGTCGAAGATGACCCAGTTGCGCGCATCGGACTCGGCGGCGTCCTGCACGCACTGACGCACGAGCTTGGGCACGAGCCCGTCGGCCCACTCGTTCGCGAGCAGATTGAACTCGCCGTAGAGCTGGCCCGCCGAGATCGACTTCGGGTTCAGGATGAGACGCTGCACGACTTTGTAGAACCCGTCGAGGTCCACGACACCGTCCTCAAAGAGCTGCGTCAGCGCGCGCGCGAGCACGTAGCAGTTGGTGCTTTTCCCGCTGCCAGCTTCACCCACGAGCATCATGCCGTGGCGCACGAGTTGCGTCTCGTGGACCTGGATCGCCTTGGTGATGGGCGACGGCACCTGCTGCAGGTGCAGCAGCTTGAGCTGCTTTTCGATCGCCTTCTGCAGCAATCCGTAGTCGACAAATGGCACGACGACGCCAGGGAACAGATCGGCAATGATGCCTCGGAACAGCGGCAGGTCCTGCTCGAGAAGCTTGGGCATGTTGCTGTCGCGCATGGCGCGGATCAGCAGCAGGTCCTCGTGCATCTCGGGCTCCTTGCGTTTCAACTGGCCCGCCGCGACGAGCACGGACTTGACGGCGCGCATGCCAAAGTCATAGTGGTCCTGCTTGGACAGCTGCTCGCTCGAGAGCGAGTACAACTGCGTCGTCTTGTGGGAAAGTGGGAGCGCGTTCGCAAACCCCTCGGAGAAGAGCACGATCTCGGCGATCAGGCGGTAGTCCGGGACCATCATGGCCACGGGGCGGAAGAGCGCCTTGAGATTGTCCGGGAGCTCCGTGCGGCCAGCGTACCCCGGGTTCATGGTGATGAACACGCCAAAGTCCGTGTTGGGGCGGATCATCTTGCCCTCGAACTCGAACTGGTCGACGTCGGCGATGATCGCCTGCTGGATGCTCAGCACCTGCTGCGCGATCACCGAGAGCACTTCAATGTCGATGCGATTGAACTCGTCGAAGCATGCCCAGGCACCCGCCTGCGCGAGTCCCGAGAAGAATCGCCCCACGATCTTGTAGTCCAGGCCATCGGAGCAGTTAAATACGACGCACTGGACCGCGAGCGCCTTGGCGAGATCCTTCGTGGTCTCCGTCTTGCCCGTGCCTGCGGGGCCCGCGGGTGCGCCCCCGAGCCGCAAGTGTAGCGCGCCCGTGAGCGTCATGTAGCAGATATCCGTGAGCGGCGTGTTGTCCAGGTACTCGTACCCGTAGATGAACCGCGTGTTCGTTTGGCGCGCGACAAAGTTCTTCACGTCGTCTTCCCAGTAGTACCGTAGCTACCGGGTCCACTCAAAGTCGCTCAGCAACGCGACGTTGCTCTCGTTGAGCGCGCGCACGACGCCGCGCGCATGGACATCGATCGTGATGATCGCGCCCACGAGGATGCGATGCAACTTGGAGAGCGATCCACGCACGAGCTGCACCATGCCATCGATTTGCTTCAAGCTGAACTGCAGGAAGCCGCGGATCGCGTTCGCGTCGTCCCCGTCCTCGACCTGCGCGATCGCTTCCGTCACGTTGCGCGTCCAAAACACTTGGTCGACGAGGATCATGACTTGCGCCGAGTACCCAAAGAGCCACGCCTTGCGGTCGATCGCGTCCTCGATCGGGTAGTTGGTCAGCGCCTTGACACCGCCCTCGTGCAGACTCGCGCGCATCGCTTTCTCGACCTCAACGAGCCACGTCTCGACGGGACCCGCGGCTGTGACCAGCGACGGGAATTCGACGACCTCGCCTTCGCCACTGATCATCGCGTTCACGAGGTTATTCGCGTGCTTAGCGACGGCGCTGCTGTCGCTCTCGACAAAGCGAATGCTTTTCATCGCGTCAAAGTATTTGCCGAGATGCGGCTGCACGGCGTGCGGGTCGCGCGTCTGCGATAGGATCTCGAGCAATTCGTCGTTGGACAGAAAGTAAAAGCGCGGGAAGCCCATGCGCTTGGTCTCGAGGTAGTCCTCGAGCGATTTTTGAATCTCTTCGAGGATCTGGTTCGACATGCGGAACTGCTCGAGGAGATCGGATCCGGACTCGATCGACCGGACCACGCCCGGATCGCTGTTCATGCGCAGCATGACACTCTTCCAGTTCTTGTCGACAAGCGCAAACTTCTGCGCCTCCACGGGCAGCTGCTTCTGGATGTCTTCGACGCAAAAGATCGTCTCCAGGTACATCCAACTGCGCTGGCACGTGATCCACTCGTCGAGCGAGTCCGAGAGCAGCGACAGCTTCTTGTTCCATCGATCGACCTCGTCCTTGACGCCCATGATGAAGCGCGACCCCATAATCGTCTGCAGCGTCACCTGGTTGTCCTCGAGCAGCGTCAGGATGTCCTCGAGGCTCCCGAGGATGAACACGTCCTTCTGCTCGCGGTGGCTGATACACGTGAACTGCATCTGGTCCCAGCCATGCTTGATCTTCAGGAGCGACGCCTCGATCTGCGCCTCGCCCGACGCCGTCGACGACACTTCGCCGATGAGCTCCTTCATGTCCAGCACGTCGTACGCGATGAGGTTCTCGAGCGTGAACATGATGTCAGGGTACCACGGTTGCCGCAGCGCCTTGAAGATTTTCTCCCAGTGGCGGTCTTTCATCGCCGGGTTGCCCAGTTCCAGGATCGTCGGCACCTTGAGCTTGAACTCGGCTGTGCGGTCCTTGAAGAGGGCTGTGACGTCGTTGCTGAGCTTCTTGTGCATCGCGTACGCATCCTTGAACGCAACCGCGATCTCCTTGGACAGCTCCTCGACGTTGACTTCGACAAACGAGCTCGCCATCGCAACACGGTACGTTGCATTCCACTTCTCGGCTGCGCACCACAGTGTGTCGACCGTGCCAAAGAACTCTTGCGTCGCCTGCAGGTTGAGGTACTTGAACGCCGTCTGGTTGAACAGTACCTGGTACTCGGTGTACTGCTTCGAGAGCTCGTCGAGCTGCGTCAGACGCTGCTTGGTGCTCTCGAGCTCGTTTTTCACGAGCATCGGGTCCTCGAACTGGTCCGGGTCAATGACCAGGACTGTCTGGAGCTGGCTGTCGAGCTGAAGCACCTGCTCGTCGAGGCGTTGAATGTTCGCATCCAATTGCTGGGTCATGTCGGCGATTCGACTCTGCACGAACGCGTCGACGGCGTCGGTCTCTTCCTTGTAGTTCTCCTGGACGCTGCGCAGGTCGTCGAGTTGCACCATGCCTTCGGACGAGATGCGCACGCCGTAGTTGCCGAGCAGGCGGTAGAGTTCGTCGACGACGTTCGCGTTCTTCGAGAGCGCCTTCTGCTTAGCCTTGAACGACTGCACGCGCTCAACGTGGCCTGCAAACTCCTTCAGATGCTGCGGACGCTGCAGCAACGCCTGGATGCGCTGCTTGTACTCGATCAGTTGGTTCTTGCACTTGGCGCGAGCCAAGTCCTTGACGAGTCCTTTCATCGAGTCCAGTTTCGCGGTCGTCATCGGGATCAACGTCTGCTTGAGCTTTCGACTCTCCACGTGAAGGATGCTGATCGTCTGCCCTGCGCGCATTTTCTCGAGCTCTTTCTCCCACGTGCTGATCTGGAGCATGTCGGTCTTCAGTGTCGCGACTGTGTGTGCGCGCTGCGCGTACTCGTCAAAGTCCCACACCTTGTCGTACTCGTAGATCGGGCGCACGTTGTCGAAGATCTTGACGTACTCGGCGGCCTCGCCGTAATCTGTGATGATCTTGGCGACCAAATCCCTGCGGATCTGCTGGAAGTCGACGCTCGTACTGATCGTAAGCCCAACGTGCGGCGCATCGGCGACGGCGCTCGCAACGTAGGGCGCGAACGGACGCGGGCAGAGCACGCGCGAGACCGAGTTGATCGCGTTGACGATGTCGTCCGTCATCGCGACGACGATGTGCTGGATCTGCTCGCTCGTTGGTGCGAAGATGGCGCTTTCTTTGCCGAAAAAGATCGTGGTCTCGAAGAATCCGGTTTTGCGCGGAACCTTGTTGAGCTCCTGGAGGAATTCGCGGCAGCTCTGAATCGCGAGGACGACGAAGCTCTCGGCGGCGACGTAGTCGATGAGACGGATCAGGTCGGCGATCATTCCAGCTTCCTCGGCCGCTCGCTTGAACAGCTTGCGGCGCTGCTGCTGCTCGGACTTGACGGCTACGATCGACTTTGTTTTCTCGCCCTGCGCGATACTGCCGCCACTGAATGCCGCATTCATCTCGTTCGAGAGAAACTCGTCTTGCGGATCCGACGCCGCGATCTTCGCCAGGTTTTTCACGTCGACGCACACTTTTTGCACGATCGCCTGCAGCTTCTCAATGCACGCCTCGAACTGCTTGGCCGCGTCGGCGCGCTTGGTTGCCTGATACTCGACAAACACTGTGCTCTCGTACGTCTTTTGCGCGCGCAGGTCCGACAGCACGACGCTCAGCACCTCGATGCTCATCACTTTCTTCACGTTCAAGAGTGGATGGCAGAAGCTCGCTTTTGCGGAAAACAGTCTCTATTGCAGCTTTTTGCGCTGCCGACAGTACAATTTGAAGCGCACGTTTGCGCTCCAGCGCGAGAACGCCTTGTTCACGAGGTAGTACTTGAAGAACCAGAAGGACGTGAGCACGTTGAACAGCGTCGACTGGCGCATCCACTCGGCCAGGGCGATGAACTCGGGCGAATTCCCCGGATTCATGTGCACGAGACCGCTCGACGACATGGTGAAGTGCTCGCTCGCGATGTCGTCCTGGGCCATGACCACGAGGTCGTACGGACGGAAGGCGATGCCGGTGCGCGCACGGTTCATGTGCACGAACTTGACCTCGCTGTCCGAGCCATTGCGCGCGAAAAACGCGATCGCGTCTTCGGCCGTCGTCAAAAACGGCGTAGCCGAGGCTGCGGCGGCTTCGGCGTCGGCGTCCGCAGTCGCAACATTGCTGGTCTGCGTCGTCGGATCGTGATGCGCCATGAATAACGTTGGAGTCTGACTCGTGGCGCTCGTGCCGTGCTGATTCTGATGCATCTGTGAGCGTCGCGAGGGTGTGGATGGATGCTGCGGGTGGTTGCCATGGTCGTCATTATCGTGCTCGTCATCGTGACCACCGATTGGTGGCGCCTGCGAAGCGAGGGATTCGCGGAGAAACTTCCGCGGAGGCGCTTCGCGCTTGGGTCTCTCGCTGACGCTCGGACGGGCACGCCCTTGCTGACGAACGGCGACGCTGCAGCTGCTCCCATTAGTGGTGATGGGACTGACTCGTTTTGCTGTTTGGTGTGGCGAGGACTCCGATGCCCAGTGACACTTTTCTTTTTCTCGGGGCTGCTCTGCGTGCCGGGAAAGACAGGAATTTTCTTCGGGGACGTGTACTCACCTGCACTGGTGAACGTGAACTTGTGGGCGGCCACTGAAGCTGACGGAGCTTTGTGCGTAGGCGACTGGAAATGAAGCAGCGATGATGCACGACTGCCGCCAGCGCCAGCGTGCACGGGGCTCGCGGGCAGCGGGCGGTTGGACGCGAGCGTCGAGCCGAAACCTGAGCCGCCGTCGAACTCAAATGCCTGGTCGACTGCGAGCTTGTAGATCGCGTGGCCCGCGACGGATCGAGTTATCGATCTGTCGTCTCTGTCTTTGATCTTTACGGCGTCATCGCGCGGCGGCGCCTGCGGTTTGCGTCTCGCGTTAGAAGACTCCATGCGTACGGACGTGCAGCTACAAGCGTGAGTCTTGAAGAGCTGCTCGGACTACACGCGAATGAAGAAGCACCGGCAGCTGCGGGTGCTGAAAGGTCGGGAGAGGGGGGAGAGGGAGGATGCAAAACACAGAAACGGAAACGACTGCCGCTTCAAGCGGCGCTCCCTATTTTTGAATCCAAAACGTGCGCTGCTTCCGGATTTAAAAGTGTCTCGACACGCGACCGTCAGCGGTGACAAGCGATTAAAATCGATTAAAGCGTCGTGGATGCGGAGACCGAAACGGTTTGGCAATCGACTAAGCGATCGATTCCACCCGATTCATTTCTGCACTTCGATTAACAGCAAAAAGCGGTTACATTTTCCCAAAATAGGACAGCACTTTCGTATTCGATTAAAGGCGACTGACGACACCAAATTGATTGCGGAGACACACGCGGAAACCAGTTTCACTGGGAAAAAGATCGGTGGCGGTTTCAGTACGTTACAGTACACTACAGTACTAGTCGCAGGGACCCTTCTCAGCGTGCCGTTTCGGTCTCTGCAATCGATCCGACAGTAGTTTTAAACACAATGCGACCACTTCACGCGCTCCTCACTCACTAGACACGCGGAGATCTATGGAAACGACTGCATCACGAAGGACAGTCGTACCTTCATATCATGGTTTCTTTTCTTTATTGCCAGGATTCCGTTCACTAGGACACCTGCACTGACCGGGCAGGAACACAAGCAGTAATTACTGTTACGGCGCTGTGTGCATCATACAAGCAGCATCTCTTTCCCTACGCCCAAATGAATATTTCCACACGATGAAACCGCAACTTGCGCTTGTCCGACTGTTAGATAACGCACTCACCCTATTGCTCTTCTTGGATCACGCGACTTGTTATACAGAACTCCAAATGAACACTGAGCTATCCTACAGGAGAGCTCCTTACATATATATATATATATATATACGATCACGCTGTTCCACTCGCTTCCTCGTCACCAACTGTGGTATCAGAGGCTGCGACCTTTGGACCTCTCTCAGATACCGCCGTGTGACCGGTATTCCAACACCGACACTCTTTGCTTCATTTCAAGCCAATGATCAGTCATATTGTGCATCGGGGACGTGCATTGAGAATGCATAAACGAATAGGTAGACGACACCGTGTAGGTCTCACGAGCTTTCCTGGGCCGCTGCGAACAGATTCCGCTGTTCGAGCTTGTCGCGGTTGAAGCGCGCGACAAACGACTCTTTCTTCCACCGCAGCACCATCTGCGCGTCCCTGGCGCGCTGGATCATCTGCGCCTGCAGCTGGGACTCGGTCACTTGCTTCCAGTCCGTCGTCGCCTCCTGCATGTTAGAAGGCGATACCATCAGCATCTCCGCCATTAGCACACACTCACACACATACACAATAAACTACTGCGTGCTTGCACAAGCAGAGAGGGTGCGCACCTCTGAGAACGTTTTCTCCCATTCGTCCAGGCTCAGCGAAAGCAGTTTCTTGGCCATTTCCCTACAGCAACAACACAGTATGCGTCAAGAGCTACGTGCATACAGAAAAGCGCTCGCTCGTTGGGAGCGAGACGCACCCGACCGAGTCTTCGTGCGTGTCGTCCTTGTTGAACTCGATCGCGTTCTCAAACATGAGCACCATGTCGCGCCGGTACGCGTCGGGCGAGTCGTACTCGTGCGCCTGGAGCTTGGTCCACATCGTGCTCAGGTCCATGGGCGACGAGATGATGTCGAGGTACATCGGCAGGTTCATGGCCACGGGGTCCACGGGCGCCAGGAACGGGAAGGACAGCGGGTGCGCCGTCAGCCGCTCGTGGAAGTACACGCAGCGCGCGTGCAGCGCCGCGTCCATCGCGAGTTCCTTGTCCATTTTGGCGCTTTTGTGGATTGGGGTCGGGGGGAAGGCGCGGTGCGAAAATAATGTGGATCACTTTAATCACGTATCCTTGTCTCACAATTGAAAAAAAAACACAATTAATTGTGTGCTGCTCTTCAATTGGAAGAGAGAGAAAAAAACTGGAAATTAATTGCAAATGTGGTGCCAACAAACGCATATGATGGGCAATAGTTAGAGGAGTGCTCCGAGGAGCTACGCTAGGCTAGGCTAGGCTTCTTACGGCAACTCGGGCGGCTTCTTGTCGCAGCCCGGGCCGCCGACGATCTTGAGGCACATGGTCGACGGATAAATACTCATGATGTTGGTCGCGACGGACCAGAGCAGCGCCAGCGTCAGGTAGCACACCGTGAAGAGGCCCATGAAGCGGCTCGAGCCGCCAAGGCGCTTGAGCATCTGTGTCTCCTCCTTCTGGCGCGGCAGGATCACGAGCCAGAGCAGCGAGAGCAGGTTCGCGGCGTACATGATGAGCACGGTGACCGTGATGTCGCGGCGCACGTCGTGCGAGTCGTCCTGGATGCGCTCCGTGGACAGATCGAAGACCGAGTTGATGTTGCGTGTGATGGCCGTGGCGAAGGGCGTCGTGAGGTTGCTCACGGTCGTGAGCAGGCCGTACATGGCGCCCTCGTGGCCCTCGCGCGAGAGCTCGACGACGACGAACGACGACACGATGAAGCTGATGCCCGCGGGGAACTGCTCGACGACGGGGATCGCGAGCCAGAACCACTGCGCGCGGTACACGTCCCAGATCGTGAGCAGCGTGCACACCGAGTCGAGCGCGACGAACGCGATCATCGTGTAGAGCTGCACTTTGCGCCAGTCGTAGTGGAGACCGTACTTACCCGTGAGCCAGATCGCGCCGGCGAACACGGCGTTGTTGGCGAGGCCGCCGATTTTCTCGTTCAGGGGCGTGACGTCCGCCCAGTGCACTTGGATTGGGTTGCGCGACACGTACGTCAGGCGTGCAAACACGTTTGAGAAGAACGTGTACGCGACGACCTGGTACACGGCGCGCGTCTGGATGACCTCCCAGAGCACTTGGATGTAGCCGCCAAAGTCGACGCGCGGCGCCTGCTCCTCGCGGATGCAGAACCACGTGATCGGCACGATCGGCACCATGACCACGAGCACGGTGAGCATGAGGATCGGGAACGAGATCGAGAAGGAGAAGTCGCCGCCGTACTCGTGGCCGTTGAACCCGAATGCAATGATCACGAGCGACAGGATGTTGAACACGGTCCGCGTCGTGTAGATCGTGCTCTGCGTCGTGCCGCGCACGGCCAGCGGCTCGCGCTGAGCGAGCTCCACGACGATGCCGTCGGCGCACACGTCGGCGAGCAGATACCCGAAGGCGCAGAGCATCATCGGGACGATGTACTTGCTGCCCGAGTCGGCGGCGCTGTAGTTGATCGTCACGATCATCTCGGGTGTGTAGTCCTTGGGCTTGGCGTTGCGCACGGACGGGTCCGTGAAGTAGGGCCTGCCGACGGGCGTCGACGCCATGACGAGCAGCATCGCGAGCGTCATGGTCCAGCCGATGATCATGTACGGCCGCCGCCGGTAGCCGTAGATCGGGAAGCAGTCCGAGAGCATGCCGTAGAAGATCTTGAAGGACCACGCGAGCTGCACAAGCGTCGCGGCCGTCGTGGTCTGCTTGCCGTCGAGGTTCAGGTAGTTTTGCAGGAACGGGTAGATCACGTTCGGCAGGATGCCGTCGATGAGCCCGACGGCCGCGTACTGCGCCACGAGTCCGATGTAGTCCCTGGAGAAGAGCCGCGGCGCGCCACCGTCACGCAGCGCGCCGCCTTCGAACATGTCGTCGAGCGCATAGCGCTGCAGCTTGCGGAGGGGCTTGCCGCTGGGCGTGACCGCCGACGACGGCCCGAGGATCGTGATGCTGTCGCGGTCGGGCGTCGTCGCGAGGCTGCTGTCGACCGACATGGTGGCGGAATGAGCAGCAGAAGAAGCGCGCACGACGGACGGCACCACGTAAACAGCGTGCCCGCATCGAGTGTGCGCACTCAGCACATGCGCGCGCCGCGCAGAAAGCGGACGCGCGCGGCATCCGCGCTGCCAGATGGGGCAGCAGCATCCCAATGGTCTGCTTATCGAGGGGGTCTTGCACATAGAGGCTGCGTATGACAGTGAGTGAATCCTGTCATATATGATAGTAAAGCGTCATACGATGCGCTGTAAATTATGAAGGAGAAGTATTTGTAGTTTCGAAGAGACTGTTAGAAATGATAAGCGTGGAATTATCCAATCAACCATTCACATTTTGGGTATTTTGACCTTTGTAAACTATTATTGCATATCTAAAGTGAATAGTAGTGGATAGTAGCCTCTATTTAAAGTAAAATTATTGCTCTCGTATGTCGCATGTTATATCAAATAGGCAAAAAGGAAGGGGATCGCATCGACAGTGAGTCGTCCAATTGTTGCGCTACACGAGAAAGAGCAGACTCCGACTTTTTCGATCCTGCGCATCCAAGCAAGTCGTCACCGATGGAGCCTCCATTTATTAATAATCCCTAAATGAAGGCCTGAATTGATTACCGAAGTGCTGGTCGCCACGGTATCTTTATGGTACGATATATGCAACTATGTCATGTTTTCATGAAGATAAGATATACAAGGAAGTGATCGCCAGAGGAATTGATGTTGATGTCACTACTCGAAGCCGCAACCCCACACAAACACATCAACAAACACGAACACCTGGATCCCAGTCGGCGCTGATTGCAGACGATTGCGGGTGGGTGGGACTTCGTTGACATCCTCTCCCTCCGTTGGTGCATTGCGCTCCTCGGTGGCGAAAGCAGGCGCAGGTCCGTCTCATCCTCCTCCACACGATTGGAGAGCGGCTCCAGCAGCTGGCGCGCACAAGTGCCACTGCGCTTCGTTGAAGCCAACTGGGTCCTTCTCATGCACGAATGCACATGCCAGTGCGCATTGGACACGG
Organism: Globisporangium solare; assembly: GCA_023335675.1. Taxonomy (NCBI): domain Eukaryota; phylum Oomycota; class Peronosporomycetes; order Pythiales; family Pythiaceae; genus Globisporangium; species Globisporangium solare. The sequence goes on along the minus strand of JAADVP010000258.1, from coordinate 1,709 downwards.
AAGGCGCCACCATTGCGACGACTGGAGCATGACCCAACGTGAGCATATCATGGATTACATTTACGACAGACCCCGACTGCCATATTCTTGCTGCTGTTGCCACGAAATATCAGAGGCGCCGCCGACAGCTTTACCCGAAGAGCGACCAGTCGTGGACAGCAAAGGACTTGACGACTTGCATAAATAACGCCGCGCCGATCTCCGCGCTGTTCTCGAACTGGAAGCTGCCGGCGCTGCTGCTCGCCGCGCTGATCTGCAGCGGCACTGAGACCGAGATCACGACGTCCGTCGTCACGCTCGGCAGTCTGCAGCAGTTCCCCATACAAAACAAGAAAAAACCCAGCGACCCATTCGCGCAATTAGCTCTCTCTCTCTCTCTCGCTGTGTAACAAAGCGCAGAGCAGCCTACGCACCTGATATTGCCCAGGTACACGCGCACGACGTTCTTCGCGCTCTCGCCCTCCTTGAACTTGGCCACGCGCTGGTCGCCGACCAGGATGCTGTTCGTGTGCGCGGCTGCGATCGCGGGTCCGTCGGTCGCGGTCAAGAGCTCCGAGTGCAGGGCCAACACGTCGTCGGGGCTGCACCCGTTGGACGCCGCGATCTCGTTGAAGAAGAAGCGCGCGCTCTCGGCATCTTCCACGTCGCTCTCGTACTGCAGCAGCTCCACGACCACGCACTGGTCCGTCTGCGCGTTCGCAAACACCTCCTGGTTGTCGGGCACCTGGCGAAACGAGCTGTCCATTCGCATTAGAACGGCTACGAAGGTAGAGACTCGCCCGATGCGAGGACGCAGTGGCGCGTGCGCAACACACACATTTCGAGAGCGCAGTGGCGCGCGAGCATACCTGACGTCGGCAAAGCCCTCGGGGATGGCGCATGAGAGCGCGCCGCCGAACAGCGCGCGCGGCAACATGGCGCTGCCTGTCATTCCTGTTCTTCTGGTTTACTAAGTACGGGATTAATCGAGAATGTCACCTTCGAAAATCTAAAGTGATTTATCGAAAATGTCACTCCTGATATTTTTTTCAAAACAGAATAACAATGCACTCACTCGAAGAAAGAAAAATATGTTACAGTCCTTCTTCCCCTATTGAAACATGAAAATCACAAGCCAAAATATCTAATTTCAAAAGTTTTACGCATTATGAAGATATTAGAAAACACAGGCAATGAGACTGATCGCACATTTCAGTAGATGTCACCATAGTTGCACCCATTGGCCGTATCACTGAAAAAGCAAAACGAGAGCTTCAGAAACCCCCGAGTGTGTGGAAACGATTCAGGAGGGGGGCTTACCCTGACAACCCTCCCGCCGCGCATTACAACTTCAGCGAAGTCCTGCAAGCACGCATTATTTGCGCACACACGTGGCGCGCGCGCGCAAAGAGCTGGACAAACATACGCATACTCATCGGATACATTTGTTATGATGCGCTCAAACGAAGTCCCTGAACACCATTTACCAGCTCGTACATATCGTCATCCAGCACTCTAGTGTGCCGCCAGCAGTTGTTGATTGTCGTGCTTGTGATTGCTGCCCATGCGTCTTTCGCCCACTGCATTGTGACGAGCACGCTGACGTGATGCAGAGACTCAATCTCTCTCTCCTCATTTCTCGGGCTCCCGTCTGCGCGGCGGCTCAAAATCTCATCCAGCCTGTCAACCACGTACCGCGACTGCAACTGCGCGATTCGCTTCTTGAACGC